>VBRH01001262.1:49634-61232 GCA_014578085.1 Cardamine resedifolia | reverse complement strand
TTTTTTTTTGATAATTACTATTATTTTAACAAACTAAAAGCATATTTTTACCATCTGTCCATAATATAATTCCAAAAATAGTAAGTTTTGTTACCATATTGTAAAAATAGTTACACCAATCTGAACATAGAAAGAGTCATCGTCTGTCGTTGAAACTAAACCGTCCAAAAACAACAAAATTTAATTTCCATGTACGTTTTTTTTTTTACATTTAATGCTTTAATTAAATTTCTCGATGAAAGGGTTAATAAATTTTTATTGAGATCTGTGTTTGATCAGTCGTTTTTTTTTATTTTGGACTTTAAACATCTTTCTTTTCCGACACAATTTTTGTCTTTGGTAAAGAGCCAAGAAAAATCTTAGCCATAGATTTATCATCTGTTCCCGATTCGTTTTGATTCTTACTTTATCTTCTTCTTCTTTTTGAATCTTCTTCTTATATCTAAATTTCTCACTTTCCTTTTTCACTTTTTTGGGAGCGGAGGAGTGACAGAGGAGGGAGAGAGAAGGGTTTTTTAAAGTCGCCGGTGTTGTTTAGCCGGAGCTCCGACTACTCTCTGTCTTTGATTCCACTCTTTCTATCTCTCTTCTACTTGTCTTCCTTCTTCGTCTTCGTGACTTCTTCTTCTTAATCGCTTTATTCTCTGTTCTTGGGTATTTCTCTAATTCACCAAGCTTCATCTTCCGACTCTCTCAGTGGTTGATTTCTCGCAATTTCATCGATTTTCCATGCGTTTCAGGCTTAAAAGGTAACTGGGTTTGCTAAAGTTTGCTACTTTTTACGATTTTCATAATTTCTCTGTTCGAATCTGAAGTGGGTTGGTGTGTTTTTACTGATTATTGAAACAGGACTTGTTCTGAAGTAAACAATTTTGGAGGACTTTTCTTGTTTTTGAGAGAGGTCATTTGTTGATTTTTGAGGCTTAATTTTTAGGGTTTTGGGGGGTTTGGTTTGAATTTCGCACACCAAGTGTTTGATAAAATGGCTGAACCAAAGAAACGTTCTTCTCTTCAAACCAAAAAGCCCTACAAAAAACCCATGAAGAAGAAAACTTTCCAGCTTAATCACCTTCCTGGTTTATCTGAAGATTTGAAGACTATGAGAAAAATCCGTTTTGTTGTGAATGATCCTTACGCTACTGACTATTCATCAAGTGAAGAAGATGAAATGAGTGAGAGAAGGAAACGTTATGTCTGTGAGATCGATCGTCCTTTTGCTCAAGCCGCTACTCAAGCAGAATCTGAAGGCTCTATATGTGAGGAGAGTAACAATGGTGGAAGCAAAACTAAAGTCTCAGCTTCTGGCAAAAGGGTTTTAAGCAGCAAAGCTTCTCTTGTTGTTGGACCCATTTCTAGTGTCTCGAAGCCTGTCGGTGTTAGGCAGAGGAAATGGGGTAAATGGGCAGCTGAGATTAGACATCCAATCACCAAAACAAGAACTTGGTTGGGTACTTATGAGACACTTGAACAAGCAGCCAATGCTTATGCTACTAAGAAGCTTGAGTTTGATGCTCTGGCTGCAGCCACTTCTGCTGCTTCCTCTAGTTTGTCTTCGAATGCTCCGTCTGATTTGAATGCTCCAACTGAGTCTGGTTCTCTGATC
The DNA here is from genome assembly GCA_014578085.1 of Cardamine resedifolia. Lineage (NCBI taxonomy): Eukaryota > Viridiplantae > Streptophyta > Magnoliopsida > Brassicales > Brassicaceae > Cardamine > Cardamine resedifolia. The sequence continues at coordinate 59,629 of VBRH01001262.1, read as the reverse complement.
TCAGCCTCAGGGTCTACTACTGAAGCTGTGTCAAGCATTGATCTTGACAAGAAGCTAGTTGACTCGATCATCGATCCACAAGCTGGTGAATCGAAGAAAGCGAGTTTTGATTTCGACTTCACAGATCTTCAGATTCCTGAAATGGGTTGCTTCTTTGATGAGTCATTGATCCCAAATGCTTGTGAGCTTGATTTTCTCTTAACAGAAGAGAACAACCAAATGTTGGATGATTACTGCTGCATAGATGACATGAACATCATTGGTCTTGAATGTGACGGTCCAAGCGAACTACCAGACTATGACTTCTCAGACGTGGAGATCGATCTTGGTCTCTTTGGAACCACCATTGACAAGTATGCTTTCGTTGATCATCATATCGCAACAACCACTACTACTCCTCTTAATATCGCGTGCCCATAAGTTTTGCAGCTAAGTTTTGCAGCTAGGTGTTATTATTAGCTATAGGAGCAAAGTAAAAAAAAGCTCTTCGTTACTCGGTTTTGTCGTAAGTTATTACAGTATAGCAGAGGCAGTTAATCTCAGAGGGAAGCAAAACCCCTTAAAGATAGAAGCAGATGCAGTTTTGTGTGTTGGTGTTACTAAATGAGTTTTGTTGACAAATATGGTTTTGATGTTGTTGAGAAGATAGAGAGGTGAGAACGAAATTGTAATCTCAGATGTTTTCTATTTCGTAAGCTCTCCTCAATCTTTGTAAGTTTTGCCTGTTGAGTTATATATGTGAGACCTACTTTATTGTTTTGTGCTACATACATTAGATGGTTTCTTCTTCTTTTGCTATGTTAAGTCATTCTTATTACCAATGTTCAACTTCGGTTTAGATTGAAATGGTTTGGTTTATTTGGAGCGGTTTGGTTTATTCGTACTGAACACATCAAGATCCGACCATGGATATATCATATATTCAAGAAAAGTATATATAGTAAAAATCAATTAGAAATGCACTTGTTGCCTTCAAATTATCATTGAACATTTCAACCCCAAAATAGGTATTATTAGGAGTTTAAAATGAAGTTTTCGTCTAAGTGAAATGTAAAAACCTTGTGTTAGGGTTTAAGGCTTATCCTCTGTTGAATTAGGTCAGTCGAAATTTTCTTTAAAAAGTCTACCTAAAAAACAAGTGCATGTGGTCCAAAATTTATATGAACAAAAGTTAATGCAAGATAGAGAGATTAATGGATTTGATTGATGATGGCAGACGTAGTCGTAGCACCAATAAGCACCGCTCTAATTGCGTTGGTTCATAATCATTCAAAAATAATATTTTATATTTTTATCTTATTTTCAAAAGAAAACCTTTGCGTATATTACAAGTCTTGACAAATGTTTCCTTCAGCTACATAATTAGGTTCTTTTGTGTGTCAAGCCATCTCTCAACTTTAGACTGTAGCTGTGTTTGGCGTTTTCGTTTTGTTATATAGAATTATGGATCCATATATCTTATTGAATGTGCGTATTCCTTAAATTATTATTTTTTTCGGAAACTTTAAATGAATTCTTAAGATTATTAACTGCTTACTGCTACAAAGAAAGACGAGAGAAAAGACATCAACTTTTCTTCGGGAATATGAGATTTGACATGCTCGAAGTCGATGTATATAATTGGTACTATTATTATTAACTTGTTATTTTCAGTTGTCATTATCCAATCGATGGAAAACTTTATCAAGACGTGGAAGTTTGGAATTTCTAATTACTGACTTACTGTAAATGAGTTGAAATAAAAGTTTGTTACTACATCAAACAATCAGCTACATGCTTTATTCTAGATAGAATTTCTGGTAATATTTACTCTCTGTTCATAATATAAAAAATTTTGGATAAAAATACACATAGTGAATTTTGTTCTAATTTTTTTTTAATATATAAACAAAAATAATTTAACTAATCATAAAAAATAAAACGATATGCTACTATTGGTCACACAATATTCAATAAAGTAAAAAATTATATAGAAATATGAACATTTTATATTTTGAAATAAAAAAACTTCTAAAATATCTTGTATAATAAAACCGAGGGGGTAGCAATCTTATTAAAACTTTTAAACACGTCCACTATAAAGTGAAACCTCTATAAATTAATACTCGTTAAATTAATAATTCGCTAAATTAATAATTTTCTCCGGTCTCAAAATGATATTTTGATCCAAATATTATCTCTATTAATTAATAAATTTGATAAATTAATAAAATATTTTGAAATACATTGATCCCAATATTAATTTATAGAGGTTTTACTGTATAACTAATTTTGAAATAATTTATTTCCAAAAAAATAAGTAATCCAAGATCTATATATATAAAGTAAAATGTTCTCTCTTTTTATGATGCCACATCACCTTCTCAATCTCTAAAACTTTGATACATCAGCATCACTAAACTAATTAACTTCTCATTTATTCTAACTCTTACTAATCAATAAAACCAATAAAAACAATACTTTTTTTTTAAATAGATATATTACAGCTTAAATAAAAAATGTACAAAATATTAAATTGGAAATTTGTTTCTACTTTGGATATTATTAATAACAACCAAAATTAGAAGTAACCCAAAATTAATCATCGAAACTATGGAAGAGAAAAATAACAAAAAAATACAAAATTATGGAAGAGAAAAAAAAAATTACTTAAAATATTCTGGGTAATTATTTTAGAAAAAAGACATTAAGAAAAATACACATACATTAATGCGATAGGTTTAAGGCATGACTGGTTTAAACGCAGCGGTTGCGTTTACGTTTGCGTGTACGGAACGCTGCGTTTGCGTGTACAGAACGTTGCATTTGCGGGTGGTTGCAAGTGAACCAATCAAGTTCTAAAAACATATGAGAAATTTTCAACACACAAATAAATTATGAAAACCCACTTCATAAATTAGCAATCAAACAAAACAATTATAAGATTTTAAATAGTCACTAACAATAATTTAAATCTTTCATATAAATCCTGAATTTAAATTCCTAATCTAAATCCGCCCGAAGGGCGGTAGCGTCCTAGTATGGAAAAAGAACAAATCGATTCTGAGATAACAATAATAATATTATCTATAGGTTTTGTATGTCACCTTAAAGCCCAATGCATATAACACAGAAAGCCCAAATTACAAATTAACTTTTCATTGGGTACAACTTCATTGGCGACAAAGAATTGAGAGACCCATTAATAATCAAATGTTTTTGAATATGTATTTCCTTTTTTTTTTTCCCGGTAAAAAAGGAAAAATAGTTATAACATTTTAACTGAGGTAAGGTGGTAGAGAAGCTCTATTTTTAATTTAAAAAGGTAAAATAGTTATAACATCTCATCTGGGCTTCAGCTAACAAGCGATCATTTATTCCTTCGTTGCCCCTTGAACTTTCTTTGTATGTCGTCTTCTTTACGATGATTTTAACTTGTAATAACTATTTTGAGGATAGTTGAACAAATTTTCTAAATTGAATATAAGTATTTCCCAGATTCCTAAACTACTTTGGATTCAATGTTTCATATTTTTTTTTTACTGCAAGTTTCTCAGATTTGTCAGCGCTGCAGGTCAACAATGTAAATGATATATTAAGAAAAAAATATGGTTGATTTAAGAAATGTTGCAATAGCGGTGAAGCCATGCCACACATATCACATATGCTTTGCTTCAAAGTCAAGATACAAGAAATGTGCATCGTTGACCCCACCAAACAATACCATGCCGGAGACTTATAGTTTTAACCTTTAAAGGTCGAATCAAATTCAACATATATTTAGAGAAACTAAATTTGAGGCTCCCAATATTTATTTAAAAAGAAAGGTGCCAAATAAAATTAATATTTTGAGAAATATAAACGAGTCACAATTCTTAAAAGGTGATATCATATTGTTAGAAAGAAAAGAAAAAAAAAAAGAATGTGAAAAACTCTATTTCGATCAGTATAAATTTTATAACCCAAAAAATATCAATCATTTATTTTAATATATACTTTAAGAAAAAGAGCTTTTCATTTTTTGTGTATGACTTTAAGATATACCTTTCACATGACTGATCGTACATAGTAGCTTTGAAAACAACTAAGAACAACTTTTTCTGCACATGTTAATGTTTTAGGGTTTACTTCATGCCTGCGTTTACAGCTACATCTTTGCCACACCTGTTAGATATTCTTGGTCGATATAAAGAATATTGTTTAAATTCATTTTTGGATCCTTTTCATATTTTGTTTCCATGACGTATGAACATATGTAATCAAACATGTATAAGAAAATTTTCCATTTCAAGATTATAAAATTCCATATCAAATAATAATGTATCTTAAACTCGATTCTCGATTCACTCTTTAACTAACCGAGTAATAGACAGAATCGTATAATATTTTTTTTTTTTCTGAAAATTGAATCGTATAACTTTAATTTAATGAAACAATAAGTAAACAAATTAAGAAAAACTGAAACTCTGATAAAGCCAAACATAATAAAAGTGTGAGGTATAATTTCCGTTTGTAATTGTATATGTAATATGTAGATTAGTTATTTAATTTAGTAGGTATACTGATAAACAATAAGTTGATGTAAGCATGTTTAATGATTTCTCTGTGGAAAAAAAAAACCATAAGAAAAGTCCATTTTATAAGTTTGACGGTGGAAAAAAATTGGAAAACGGAGAATTAACTAATTTATTCGTCGGCAAAGTTGAAATTCTGAATGTATTTTGGTAGTTTTATTACAGATTAGAGAAACGCGTTATTAAAAAGATTATTATATGGAAAGTAAATTATATTATATTTAATTACATATAGTGGGCCCATCCCAGCCCAAGCCCATTATCCATAACATATATGTAGTAGTAGAGGGAAACAAAGAAGCATCCGTTGTGGTTTCGAGAAGGAGAAAAAAAAAACACAAAAGCGGCGTTGATTTTTTTCGGATTCGCGAAGAAAAATTCAAATTTCTCCGGTGAGAGATTTGGTTGAATTTTTATCTTCAAAGAACGAAAAAAGGCGTCAGTGAAAATGGGTTTAGAGAAAAAATCTGCATTGTTGGAAGATTTGATTGAGAAATGCGGCGGTTGTGCGGTGGTCGACGGTGGTTTTGCGACTCAGCTTGAGATTCACGGCGCCGCCATTAATGACCCTTTGTGGAGTGCTGTTTCTCTCATAAAAAATCCAGAACTCATCAAAAGGGTTTGTGAAATTGTGTTTTTTTTTGTTTTCTTAATTCATTTCTGTTTTTAATTTTTTTTCCCTAAATTTTGAAAATTGAGGTTTTAAGGGTTTGCTACGGAGATTTATAAACCTTGAAATGTTAATTTGAGATTTTGGGGCTTACTATGAACTTTTTGGTGAAAATGCAGATCTCAAATTTTTGTTTTAATTCTAAATTTTTAATTTCTTGTCTGGAGATTTTTTTGGATAATAATAATAATGGGATAAAGTTTATTAAAAATTAATTTAGGTTCACATGGAATATTTGGAAGCTGGTGCAGACATTGTGGTTACTTCATCTTATCAGGTAATTTGAAGCTAACCCAATTTTAAATCTTATTTGTTCATTCCCTTTCTTGTTTAACAATTATCTAATTTCTCAATTTTCCAATCTTTAAAGATCCCATTTTTGTAATTTCTGGTGAGTATAAGATTATTAATGCAACAGAAAGTTCAAGATTTGTAGGGTCAGAACTTAGAAAGATACTTTTCTTCAAGATTGAATTTTTTAAAAGTATTTTTTGTAAAGATTACAAAAGTAGGATTTGTATTTAGTTTGAAAGTATTCATTTTTATTTTACTGTTTGTGTTTTTCAGGCTACAATCCCTGGGTTTCTTTCAAGAGGTTTATCAATAGAAGAGAGCGAGTCTTTGCTTCAAAAGAGTCTAGAATTAGCTGTTGAAGCTCGTGATAAATTCTGGGACAAAGTGAGCAAAATTTCAGGACATAGCTATAACAGAGCTCTTGTAGCTGCATCTATTGGTAGCTATGGAGCTTATCTTGCTGATGGCTCCGAGTACAGGTGAGGATAAAATCGATTCACATTACGTGATTTGGGTTTTGAGAAGTCTAATGCTTTGGCAGATTATGTCAATTGGGGACTTATAGTTGTTCATTGTTTTTCTTGCAGTGGAAACTATGGTGAGGACGTAAGTTTGGATAAACTTAAAGACTTTCACAGGCGAAGACTTCAAGTTCTAGTGGAAGCTGGTCCTGATCTTCTTGCTTTTGAGACCATACCGAATAAACTCGAGGCTCAGGTTCGCTTTCTCTCCCACTGAAAACACTGTTTCTTACAAAAATCTTAGTTAATTATCAGTCTCTTTAATATTGCAAGTTTCAAATTCTCAGGCGTGCGTTGAGCTTTTGGAGGAAGAGAATGTTCAAATCCCAGCATGGATTTGCTTCACATCTGTAGATGGTGAGAAAGCTCCATCAGGAGAGAGCTTTGAGGAATGCCTCGAACCTCTTAACAAAAGCAACAATATTTATGCAGTTGGCATAAACTGCGCGCCTCCTCAATTCATCGAAAATCTGATTCGTAAATTCTCCAAGGCAAGTAGTAGTTTAATCTTTGTTGCATTGTATCGCAAAGTAATTCCCTTTTTTTTCTTACTTTCTATGTTACTTTCTGTGTTCAGCTGACCAAGAAGGCAATAGTTGTTTACCCAAATAGCGGAGAGGTTTGGGATGGAAGAGCGAAAAAATGGCTGGTAAGTTGTTTTCTCACTTATTCATATCACAATGAGTCAATCATGGCAGCCATGGAAATGCTTAGTAGCTTACTACAGTGACAAATGACGATTCCCGGTCAATGAGTTGAATAGGTCACATGGGTCAAACTGGTTAGGTTAAGAAATATTCATATGATTCTTGATTGAATTGACAAAGTTACAGTCTTGAATATGATCTATAGATCCGATTTTACTGCATTAAGGTTGAAGAAATGAGTTCTCTCTTCTGATTTTGGGTAATTTGGCAGCCATCGCAATGCTTTGGTGATGATGAATTTGAGATGTTTGCAACAAAATGGCGTGACCTTGGAGCTAAACTCATAGGAGGATGTTGTAGGACTACACCTTCCACCATTAAAGCTATCTCCAGAGATTTGAAACAAAGATGAGTTATCTGGGAAGAAGATGATTGAAGATTCTTTCTATCTTTTAACTAGTTTGACCATTCTTAGGTTTTTTCTATCTGTGTACTGTTGTTATTTGCTTGTTGTTCACGTTTCCTCTGTTCGTCTGAGAGATATGTATTCGTAAACTAGGCCTTGGGCTTTTTCATATAAAGGCCCATAAAGTGTTTTTTTTTTTAAATCAAAATTACCCAATTTGAATATTTAATACCAATTTAACAATGAATATTTTTTTACAGCATTAATTGATAACAATGATTACTCTATTGTAGATTGGTTTTTGCATAGTTTTTTTTTCTGGCAATATTCTTACAAACAGTGATTAATTTAATGTAGAGTTAAACTGTGTACATAGTGTGATAGGAAAATGTAAGTGTGTGCCACCTTTGTTTATTTTGTGTGTTTTGTTTTCAATTGTATGTTACTATCAAAGGTTCAATAGGAGCATAGGCATTAAGTAATTATTTAGTTTGTTTATTTAAATGTATTAATATATTTAAATTTTGGTAGTAATATATAAGTTTCTTAAATATACAAACTAATAAATATTTCCACTTACTCAAATTTTTGAAAGATAAATTTCACATAGAAGTATAGAACCAAATCAAAAGTATAAAAAAAAAACCCAAACTTAGTTTTAAAATAAGATAAAATCTAAAAGAATATGAAAAGTATTCAAACAATCTACTAAACTTTTTTTTTGTATGAACTACTCGAAGGTGAAGTTGTTGTGCTAACGATTGGTTAGAGAACTAGAGGGATATAGATAGTTTTCTCATTTAGAAAAGAAGCATAAATACTAGAGAAAAAAATCAAAAAAAAAATCAAAAATAATTAAACTCTAGCTTGTTTAATTAATTATATCGAGCGCTTTAGTTTAATTTTTGAATTTTTTTGTTTTGTTATTCTTCTTAACCAGAAGTCCAGAATGATATTGTATTATAAGAGATGAAAGACTGATTTTTTTAAAACCATGGTTACAATGATATAACTTGAGATATATCATCTGTTTTGATATAATCATTTAAGTTTACGTAATCAGAACCTAAAAAATAAATTCAATTAATGAATATTTTTTTTAACTCAATAGTTTGTATATATTATTTAATATTTTTAGAACCGCTATTTTATATAATATTTAATCAAAATATTTAATTTTAAAATGTTTGGTTTAATAAGCCAACTAGGCATTAAATAAATAAAAGCTAATTGATACGAAAATAAATATATAAATGCCGTATACATAATTAACTGCTATGGAATTATATTTAGAGCTATTTACCATTATAAATAAAAATATCTTCTGGTTAACCTAAAATTCAAGACTTTCATAAAATTATAATTTATGAGTACAGATTTGGTTGATTGTTAAACAAGTACATATTTTTTGTAGACCAGAATTAGAAAAAAAAAAACAAATTGTTAATCGTACTAGATAATGTAGAAAAACAAAATATTGTAAACTTTTTAGGTAAGATAAATACAATACTTACATGAATTTCTGAGATATCGACCGACTTTATAACCTTTATATAAATAATTCGAAGAAATAATTAAGTGGTTCAATAGCCAATGTCTCTTTTTTTTTGGTTCAACCTTCAATAGACAATGTCTTAAATCTTAATAAACAAGTAAGAAACCTAAACATTAATACACCACGTTGTGTGTGGGTCTAAATTTCATCTGATTTTTTAACACCAAATATTTTATACACATTTATACATATAATATTGTATGCACTTAAAAATAATTAGCGTAAAAAAACTAATGCCATCATCTTTAACTAACGTGACTAAAATGACTGTATATGAAAACTAAAAACTTAAGTTTATACCTAATTTTTAAGATATTTATTATCAAACGTATCATATTTTATTTTCAAACTATAATCGCTATAACCGACACCTCGGCGTTTCATACATAAAAAATTGTTACAAATTTAAGGTTTTGTTTCGAAAGGAGTGAGCATTTGGAAAATCTACATTAACAAAAAAAAAAAAAAAATTATCATCTACACGAATTATAACTACGGCATAACTACATATACAAATTAATTTAATGTTCTTATAACTATATAAACTATTGACTTTGCATAGTAACATATACGAAATATCATGTGTCATGTGCGCAACTACACCAAATATTATGACATACATAAAATATCATAAATTAGATGCACAACACCATAATCATTTTTATTATTTAATTTAAAATCATTATATCTGTTTATATATATATATATATATATAATATTTTGTATATTTATATAATGAATAGAATAATTGATAAAAATATCAACAAAAATAAATTTCATTTAAATTTTTTTGTGTATTATTTTGTAAATCATATAATAAATCTGTTCTAAAATCGAATCCATTAACAAAAAATATGTTCTTAATCATTATAAAAATCAATTTGAAATGTTTTCTATTAAAGTTTATGTTATATTTTTATATAGATTAATATTTTAATTTTTATCTAGTATAAGAGCATACATGGATTTCATATTTTAGAATTTCAGAATACAAAATTCAGTCTGTCGGATCAAAAAAAATTTACTCGGATATAAGGGCTGATCTAGAAATTAATTTTATCCGAGACAGAGACCAAAATATGATATAAGATAACATATTAATAGGGAACATTAGTACAAATCATTAAAGAATTAAGCTAATTTTGCAAATTTTATAAAGGGAAATTTTCCCTCTTTATGTGCACCCGCGACTGCTCGGATATATCCAAATTATATCAAAATTAGAATAGTAATATAAATATTATTTTACTTTTGATTTTGATATATTTTAGACATATTTAGTTAATTGTTTTTTTCAGATATAACTGATTGAATTTTATATTCTAAAATTTCAGGATATCAAATCTGTG
>VBRH01001262.1:38176-49613 GCA_014578085.1 Cardamine resedifolia | reverse complement strand
CACACAAAATAATAATTTTTAAAAAAAGTTCAAAAGCCTTGATGTCCGCCGGAGATGCTGTATGTATCAAGGCACGTGGCACTTCTAACATGACCATGGTCCTAAGCTTTACAACTACTGAATGTTTTTGTGATTTTGTCCCCATAATTTGGACTCACCAAAAAGTATTTTGAAGGAAAACATTGTTAATATTTTAGTGGGCATTTTCGAATCAAGATGTCTTATTGATTTCAGATTTTGTTATTCTGATACGGTATTTGTTCTATTTTTTTAGCAATAGTACTGCTTTATCTCTTTTATAAGGTTAGTTCTTTTCTATGGGTATGTATTATCCTCTTATGGGATGGTTTAATCTCTTAAAGATGGTTAGTTTCTCTAACCTTGTTAATAACTTAACATTGTTTCCTTTTTTCATACTCTTTAAAGGTAACTAAACAAAATCTTACTATTGAGAATAAAAAATAATACGCTAATATTTTTTATTATTATTTTAATTCGTAACTATATTTATTTATTTTTAATACTTATAGTTCTTAAATATGTAACTTTTCTTTCATCAAATATGTTCTATTTTTGGTCGCACATAAATATGTTTTGTAATAAAATTAATTCATAAAAAAGGTAAAATAGATTTCACTCCTTTTTTGTTTTTTTTTTCTTATTCACTTCCCTCACATATCAATTTCAGCTTTAATAACTTAACAATGCCTCCTTCACGTAATAACCACTTTCAATAACATATATTTGAGGAATCAAACATATAATTATCTAATTTTAATTGTATATTTAATTTTTCTTTATATTTAACATTTATAAGTATTTAAGATTTAAGACAACGTTCTGGTATAAAAACTCTTCCTTGATTTTTGGTTAATACTATCTCCTGATTAACCATGACTAGTTCGTGGTCATTTCACTAAACATAAACTCGAACTTGAAAATAAAGAGCCCATAATTCCTTGAAAATAATTTATTTTGCTAAATGAACTGCGAACACTTGAAGATATTTTTTTCTGCAGGTTTTATGCGCCAAAGCAATCCGAATTCAAAAAAAAAACACACTTTATCTTTAGAAGAAAAAAACATTTAAAGAGTTTTAAGAGGATAAGGGTTTGATTTTCACAATCTTTGAAGGGCGATATGAACAGCTTTGAGGTGGGGGAGAGTAACGCAGGGGACCATTTTGTGTTTACCAAATTTTGTAGGTATGTATCATATTCATATTTAAAAAATAAATAAATTAAATGTATTGTACTATTTATAAAATTTAGATGTGTCACAAGACTCACACAAGTCACAACGTATGGAGTATAATTGCAGCGGTTCCAACAATAAGTATACGAAGAAAAAAAAATAGAAAACACTATTGAAAGGTTTAGCTAGATTTTAGTTGTTGTTCTATCATCATATGTTTTTCTAAAAGGAATTTAATAGAAAATTTTTTATCGTACTAAATAAAATGAGATAAAATGATTGAAAGATGTTTTGGACATATACTATTAAACATTTGAAGGCAATTATTTCCTTTGCTATATATCATTATTTTCTATAACATGATTATATTAATAAACTCTTTCATATATAATTTAATCATATTCTGGATTTAGTAAATAACTATATATGTATAACAAAGAAGTAGAAGATAAGAAAGAAAAATTCACTGAATTTGTTGTATGAGTGTAGCTATGAAATGAAAAAAACTAAATATGATTTATAGGAGATAAATTGAGCAGCAAGATGTATATCCATATGATTGAAACATGTAAAACCCATGAACACTAAATGGAAAGACTTGAAGAGGAAGTAGATCTCAATTTATTCTTAGCATATTTAATTTAAAAAACAAAAAAAAATCTAAGCATATTTACTTTGTGTTTAGGAAAGTTTAATGGATGTTAACATTTTGCTAATGTTACCATTATATAAACCAAGGCATAGCTACACATGCGAACTAATTTAATGTTCTCATAACTACATTAACTATTAACTTCGCATAGTGATATGCACGAAGTATCATGTGTTATGTGCGCAACTACACCAAGTATTATGACATACACAAAGTATCATAAATTATATGCACAACACTATAATCATTTATACTATTTTAATTTAAAATCATTAGATCTGTTTTTACATATTTTATATATTTATATAATGATTAGAATAATTGATCAAAATATCAACAAAAATAAATTTCATTTAAATTTTTTTTGTGAATTATTTTATAAGTCATATAATAAATTTGTTCTAAAATCGAATCCATTGACAAAAAATATGTTCTTGATCATTATAAAAATCAACTTGAAATGTTTTATATTAAAGTTTCTATTATATTTTTTTAATAAAATATATATTAATATTTCAATTTTTATCTAGTGTAAGAGCATACATGGATTTTATATTCTATAATTTCAGAATACAAAATTCGGTCCATCGGATTCAAGAAAAATTACTCGGATATAAGGGCGGATCTAGAAATTGATTTTATCCGAGGCAGAGACCAAAATATGATATAAGATAACATATTAATAGGGGACATTAGTACAAATCATTAAAGAATTAAGCTAATTTTGCAAATTTTATAAAGGGCAATTGCCCCTCCCAATTCTTATGTGCATCCGCCACTGCTCGGATATGTCAAAATTAGAATAGTAATATAAATATTATTTTGCCATTTAATTTTGATATATTTTGGACATATCTGGTTAATTATTTTTCAGATATAACGGATTGAATTTGATATTCTAAAATTTCAGGATATCAAATCTGTGTCCACTCCTGCACTAGATAAAAATTAAATTAGTAAGATAAATTATATATTAAAAATCTAAAAGAAAATGTAATATAAAAAAATTTCAAGTTGATTTTAGAACATATTTATTACATAATTTTAAAAATAATACACAAATTTTTTAAATAAAATTTATTTTTGTTGATATTTTGATTAATTATTTTATTTATTATATAAATATAAAAATATTATATATGTAAAAGCATATCTAATAGTTTTAAATTAAAATAGTAAAAATAATTATGGTGTTGCGCATCTAATTTATGATACTTCGTGTATGTCAAAATATTTAGTGTATTTGCGCATATGACACATGATACTTCGTGTATGTCATTATGAAAATCAATAATTTATGTAGTTATAAGAAAATTAAATTAGTTTGCATGTGTAGTTATGCCGTGACTTATAGTTTGAAAATATTTTTTCCAAACAAAAATATACTTATTAATTTAGTTCAAATAATAAAATATCTAGTAATTTAGTGACAAAGGAATAAAAGAAATAGTCAAAGAGATTCTAAAATCCAAACAGAAAGGGACAAAGATAAAACACGAAAACCCCTTCGCCGCATATTACGTGGCGCTTCACACATTGGTTTCTCTGTCTCTCATAAAACACCCAAATTCGAGACCTCTTTTTCCTAAAATTTATTCTAAAATTATTTTACAATTTGTTTTGAGTTTGAGTTTTAATATATAAATGCTTGACTTCGACTAGAAGAATACAATTAAGTGGCAATAGAATGGAAGAATTTCGAAAACTGGAAGTCTTACGTAAGCAAATGCATACATATACGTAAGCAAATCACATAGAACTCGTTTTGGCTCACTCTTTTAAAGGAATCGGTAGCTAAAACTAATTCTTATTACTAGAACATGTGTTTATATTTTATATCTTAAACATTATGATAAAATTTATTTTCTTTTGATTTTGTCTTTTCTTCATACATTTTGAAAATAGTTATAAAAGGAATACTCCACTTCTTGTTAAAAAAAAAGAGGGAATTCTCCTCTCATAAATGAGTGATCTCTAGAAGAGTTCTAGTTAGAATTGTTTAAAACATTGCATAAGTCTTTTTATTTATTTTTTTCTTTAAATGTTTCTTTCAATTTCACACTTTAGGAAATTTTTAACATCCAACTAATTTTTAGGAAAAATATAATCGTCGAATAGTTTATTCACCAGATTTTTTAAAGGGACTAATGCATGACACCATTTTGACTGACTAAATAGAATAAAAACCAATTTTTTTTATGAAGTTTATATTTTATAATGATTGGTTCAAAGCTTAAAAATATAAATCCTCGATCGAAACATATAAACTGTTGCACTTTTTATGTTTAATCTGTTTGAAAGTTTCATATAATTTCCGTTGTTGTAGTTCTAAGTGTTGATGTGGATTGGATTATTAATGTGTAGAGAGATAGATATAAATCTTTTTATTATTAGTATTATTATAGATGATAATTTAAGTATAATTGTTTATCGAATATTGATTGCATTAACATGGATTTCAACTTAATACAGTTTTATACTCTACATTTTATATATTGTTTAAAAAAATTTGATAATGCATTTTACAGAAAATTTCGTAAGTTTTAGTAGGTCACGTGGATTTCAGTTTGCTTTTTTCCATGAAGCTTTTAATTTGGTCATTGCAATCGATTACAAGTTGTCTCCATTTGATTTTATTAAGAATTGGTACAACGGAATAAATATATTATAAAAGAATAAATCCAAACGCTACCGTCCATACCATTTCTTTTATTTATTTATCTTTGTATGATTTCGTGACTTAAAAAAAAACAATCTCGATCTCTCGTGTCTTTAACTTTGCATCTATAGTCCTCGAATCCCAACGGTAATAAACCTTTTTCTTTTTCTTTTTTACCATAATAATATATCTAAGCTAATCATCAATTAAGAGACGCTTATCAGTAATCGCTCAACAAATGTATGCAATGATATTGATTTTGATCTTCACGAATAGAAGACTTGATGCCATGGTGATTTCACGCGTAAAACTATATATGTGTTTCCATTACTGGTTATAATATACTCTTTGTGTTTTGACAAATAAGTATACGAATATATTTTACAATACCACAATTTAAATGGTGATTGTTCAAATTAAAAGCTTATTAATTTCAGATTAAACGTAAACTAAAATTTTGGTTTGAAAATTTATAGAATATCTGTCTTTAAATAATTGCTTTTTTTTTTGTTGCCAACTTGCGAGTTATATTAAATGTTCAAATTATTAAGGCAGACGGGAGTACATAGACTTAAATGTGAGAAACTTGTATATATTTACTTTACGTATATATTTATAATTTATAATATTAAAATGAAAGGTTCGAAGCGTGATTTTCTTTGGTGAAAGTTGAACGGTCCACCATAATGTCCTTGTAACTTTTTTGTTTTTGGTTTTTGGTCAAATATCCATATAACTTAAATTACTTTTTTGACAACACTTAAATGACTTATTTATTTGGAAATTCTACAAAAAAAGTTTTAATTTATAAATATTTTATCCTTTATTTTGAGTTATTTTGATCAGTTAGACAAGTTTGACTCTAGAGCCTAGGTTGGGGAAAGAAAACTTTTGTATTGGTCAGTCGTAAAAGCAACAGCCTTTTATGACGTATATACAATGGTCAACACAATAATTCCTGAAAAATAAGTCAACTGATCTGACGGCTGTTAAAAATCTTACATGCACAATTTTACAGTTTTGCTCATCCTTTTTTCTCCGTGTTTAAATTTTTTTTTGGTTACATTTAAGTGCATATATAATAGATTAATGAAGTTATATTTTCTGTGTTTTTTTTTTCATATTCCATGGGCCATGCATTTGAAAATATTTAACTTGAGCATGATCCCTGTATATATATATATATATATTTTTATAAAGTGATCCCTGTATACATTCTTACAAAAACATATTAAATCACACAAACATTCTGATATACCAAAACCATCTCTCTCCATCCCCATATATATTGATGAACGTCAAGATATATGTATATGTATATAAACATGAGTGTAAAATTTGGAACATAGTTTTAACCAATGATATTTTTATATTAATTTGATTCGCTGCTAATGAATTGTATATATATCATCAGAGGTAACAAGTACCAAGAAGAAATGATCAGAATTTTCATTTTAAAACCAGGACCTGTCCAACAATTAAGAATAAACAAAAACTCCTAGGATTGTATATTCTTCCTCTTCTTATATGCAGAATAAAAATGTAGAGAAGCAAGCAATACATATTCTAATATAATTATAACATTGCCATGTGTATATATTGAAAAGGTTTATAGATGATCAGTGATTAAAGTCTCCAAAATACCCTCGTTTTCCCCTTACATTAACGAGAAAAACGTGGGTATTTTAGGTAAAATACACTAGTTGATTGATCATTAACAGATCACACAAGCAGAAAATAAAAATATAAATGAAAAAAAAAAAACATCAAGAAACTGCTTCTACTAGTTATGCAGAGGATCTGGACAACTTGGTACCGTTCTTTTACTGTCACTGATCCCTTTTCCGACTAAGGAATCCAGCGGAGGGAAATTTCCGGCGCCGAAGTACTTCTTCATTAGATCTTCTTGTGTCTTAACCGGAGCCGGAGTATCTGGAAATACCCGAATTGCCCCTACCCGTGAATATACAAAGAAGAGATGGAGTAGGGAAGAAAGCACGATCATCATTAGTAGAGTAGTAGTCAAGGAGCTTCTCCATTCTCGAGCATGAGTCATATCCCAAACCTAAACCCTAACATAAAGTTGTCTTCTTGATTAAACCCTAATCATCGATGTCTCTCTCTCTTCTCCTCTCAGGGTTAGATCTATGTTCTGTGACTATCTCTGAAATTGAGAGAGAGAGAAGGAGAGAGAGATTGAAGTTTTTGTTTTGTGAGTAGAGGAGTGGCTTTCATGCAAATTTGAATGGCCCACGTGAATGGGTATATATAAATACAAGACAAGCTCTGATAATTTATTTTTAAAGACTTTTTTAGTTTTACTACTAGTACATATGTTACATATCTAATTATGCTAAATTGTGGTATAGTGGACGCCAAAAAAAAAGAAGTGATATAGTACTATTATTGGTCCATATAGTTTGGTGTGTAATTGTGTATATATTATTTAAGTGTACGAGCAAATGTAAAATAATTTAATACTCCATCCGTTTCTTAAAGATAGATGTTTTAGAAAAAAAATTTATTTTATAAAAATGAATATTTTGTATTTTTAATTCAAAAGTTGTGTAACATTTTTTGGTTTGCCCATATTAAAAACCGTAAAAGTAAAAAAATAGTTAATATTAAATAAAATAATAAAAGTATTTTAGAATATTAAATTTTTATATTAATATGTGTGCATAACCTTAAAAATCTATTATTGAAGAATGGAGAGAATATAGTTTTGTGTCATCCTAAGGAATTGTCAAAAATTACATACATAGATCATATATGCATAATTAGCTCCGTCTCTTAAATTACATATAACATATATATATATATATAATATAGTTTAAATATTCTTTTCAGACCCACGGGAAAACAGTTTTCAATAATTTCGATAAATCAATAAATGCATCACCCACCAATGTACTTACCCTTTTTTGGTATGAATTTTAAAATTTGTCGTTAGGAGTTTTCTTTACATGGACGTAGAATAGGTTTCCTTTAGAACAGTTGGTGTAATAACAAAGTGCAGTTATAAGAAAAAAATTTAACCCAAAAAAGAAAAAAGTAAAAGCAGCCATAATATAGACTGATAAATAACACATAACACATATATATACACCCGAAACTATGAATTTAATGGATTTGAATGTTAATCACTTATGCAACAAAGAACTGCGTTATTTTATATATATTTATAGTGTAAGCGTCTTGTGTGTTGAGATAATCTGAAAATAGTGTGACGGAAGCATATGATTACGTTTGGTATTGTCCAATCAATACAAGAAAATATGGCAATTTTCGATTACCATTTTAGACCAATTTATATGGTCGAAAATATTTTGATTAATTTCTGACCATTTTTTGATAAATTTAAAAATTGTTGGAAAATAGTTAAAAATTGATCGGAAAACTTTGGTCGGAAATATGGTCGGAAATTGGTCAGAACAATGAGATCGAAAATAATTTCCGACCAATTTAATTTTCGAACAATTCTTGGGTTAGTCGGAAATTGGTCGGAAATTTTTTAAAAAATTTTAACTAATTTTCGACCAATTCAATTTTTTGACCAATTTTAAAGTTGGTCGGAAATTAGTCAATTTTTTAAAAATTTTCTGACCAATTTCGACCAATTTAATTTTCCTACCAATTTCCGACCAATGTTTTTCTTCTAAACCCACACAATTTTTCATTCTAAGCACTTCTAACTTTTAAATTTTTTTCTACATTCTCTCTAAAATCTTTCTAAACTTTCTAAACATTTCAAATCTCTCTAAAATCTCTCTATGTTTTATAAATTTATCAAAACCTCTAAAATTTCCATCGGTTTTTTCAAATTACAATTATTTTTAAAAATATATTTTCAATTTCTGTATGTTTTAAAATATTTTTTATATAATTTATGTATTTTCAAAGTTAAAAAAATTGAATTTCCGACTAATTTCCGTTAAATTTTTAAGTTGGTCGGAAATTTTTTATTTTTTATTTATCAAACCCAATTTATTTTAAATAATTTAATCCATATATAAAATTGGTCGGAAATTTTCCGACCAATTTTTTGACTAATTTCCGACCAAAATATATTTCCGACTCTTAAATTTCGACCAATTTCATTTCTTTGAAAATTGGTTGAAATACTTCAATTCCGACAAAACTCCGACCAAAATGATGGTCGGAATTTTGACAATTTCTTATAGTGAATACACACAAAAATGTTTGTTTGGATGGTTGAGATGAGTTTGAAAAAAGGGTGTCGTTTTATTATCTGCACTTTGCCGTTTTGTGTTTGTTCCTCTTCGTCGTTTAATTAATATCGTCTCTTCTCCTTGCTTTCTTCCTCTTCGTGTCAGAATTATACAACATCCCATCATTATTATTATGTGATTCCAAACTTTTTTTGTAATGCTTTACCCTTCAGATAAGGAATTCTGGGTCATATACGAATATTTTATAAGAAAAATTGACTTAATTATAAATATCATCTAAGTGTTTCAACTTTTTTTCATATCGAATTTTATAACTAAACATAGTTAAACCAAAACAATATTTTAAACAATTGATATGTTGAACAATGGTTATTATGCAGATGAAGAAAATGGAACACAATGAAATAATTTATAGTTATTGTAGTATAGTCTGATGTCGGACTCAGTCGAATAATTTGACAAACTAGTTATCCGAAGATGATACATAAAACAATAAGAGTGGGTCTCAAATATGAAATGGAGTATATAATATAACCCACCAAAAACAAACATTACACATTATGCTTCTTCACAATTAATAAGCTTTTCTTTAATTGTAAGTGTCTTCAGAAATAAGTATTTTAATGTATTAAATAATTAAATGGATATATATGTAGACGCTAAAATGGCTCACTGTGCTGCTAAGTAAATAAATAATATTCATATGATTTATCGTTGGTAAGAAAATGAAATCCATTTAATAATTAAATGAAATAAGATTGGTGGAAAATCTCAAAAAGTCCCACATCGGGAAACGCAAAGCAAAATAAGTTGTTTATATATGGAGAGAGAGAATAGTACGTTCGCTGAGCCTAGTAGCGTGGGCTTGTAACTCGAGTGAGGGCAAATTGGGTAATTGGAACGTTGGTTCGGTTCTCGTTGGTCGAGCACAGGCTAGGGATTTCACTGACCCGCCCGATCCAAGCAAGGAGCTGAGTCATGTGGTTCGAGCGAAGGTTCGGTCCACGTGGCTCTTAGAGCGGAGGGCAATGCGTGAGGCTGGTTTCACAGAGCAGCGAATACTTCCCGTTTCTGGCAGTGGATGGATAACGGGTTGGATCCGTTTGGGCTCAATATGATCTCATGGGCCGAACCTAATTGGACCTATTACCCTTTTTATTTTTCTTTTTAATTCATTCTAAAACAATTTGGGGGGTTTTTTAATTAAAGTAATTTTCGTTTTTGTTAATAAATTGGTTCCGTATGTTAATAATATTTTCACCCGATTCGAGTTTTTAAAAAGAAATTCTCCTTTTCATTTAAAATTTTCAAAATTCTTGTTTTTTATTTTCCTCATATTTTTTCACCCTTTAGTAATTTCCCATCAGAAATTTTGTTTTTTTTTATTTAGTTGTGCAATATTCAACTGGGCTGATTAACCTTTTCCTTATTTCCCTACAGTAGATTCTGTAATTTTTTTTTTGTGAAACATGGCTTCACTAGTCTACTATTTAAAAGTTCATATGAATTATGTGACAAGAAGAAATTAATATGGAATGGAATTGATGTACAAAAAGTCAAAAAGTAAAACTGGTGAATCCGTTTGGTAATCTTAAGCTGTGCAAGAAGCCCAATAATGGAGATAAGCTCTGTAATGGCCCATGTATACAAAACAAGATCAAAGATAAGCTTTTCCTTGAAGGCTTGAACTGTAGCCTTTCGGTGGACATCGAAACCAAAACGAGCCCAACCAAGTCGAGCCCAAATTTATTAATCTGCATTTTAACCGACTTTTGTTTTTTGTTTTTTTTTTTAAAAACTCCAAACCGACTTTTGTCTATATATATACAAAACATTTTATACTAAAAAAATCCAAATATTTGTAAAATCGAACAGAATCAACCAAAATTCTATAAAAATTTATATTTTAAATTAGTTATACAAAATACATGAAATATTTACAATATTATTTAGTTAGATAAATAAAAGTATTTTGGTCACTTTATATTTAAGATATTATTTTTAAATCCCTATAAAATTGAGTGTATTTTTAAAAACTCTTATTAAAATTTTTAGTGTATTTTCAAAATTACCTTATATTATTTTCTGCACATCTTTCTTTCAAAAACATTTATTTCTGGAATGAATAATTCTACTATAAGTTAATCAACTAAAATATTTTAATGTCAAATTTCATTACTTTATACAAATTAATGTTATCAGTATTACTTTGTATTTTTAATACAATTTTAATAAACTTCGAAAATCAAAAGAAAAATTAGTCAAATTTAGCTTTATAATCAAAAGGAAAAAAATCCAAGAAACGAAATCATTTTATTAAAAAGGACGTATTCATTATTACAAAGAAGCATGTAGTTGGTTCAAAAAAAAAAAAGAAGGTAAATTTAATCTATCAACATCGTTTTCTCAAAAGAAAAAAATGTAGATAGATCAATATTAAAAAAAAAAAAAATGAAGAAGCATGTAAACTTAAATATTTTTATCAAACCAACTAATCTTGATATAGTGGTTTTCGTGCCAGGGATCGATTCCCTTCAAACGTGAAATTTTCTATCATTTTTACGTGACTATTAGAATATTCACATGACTCTTCAGGCTCCGAGATTGGGGTCCGAAATTAGTCGATGCGCATGATTCGTTGACCCGAAAATTATAGGAAGTAAAAGTCTCCGCGACCTGATTTGGAATTCATGGTGTCCATTGATTAGAGTTATAATATATATATATATATATATATAT
>VBRH01001261.1:18620-29837 GCA_014578085.1 Cardamine resedifolia | reverse complement strand
ATTTGTGTGTGAAATAGTTCCTATGTAGATGTCGTGTGTGTGGTGGATGTATTTCGTTTTATTGAGAATAAATATCACACATCAAAAGTTAAATATTATAGATCATGAACAATATATAAATAATATAGACTAATCTAGTTATTATCATTTGGTTTCGAATTATAACCCTATATTCTAATTTGGTATCACAGTCCACTCACACATTGTCTACCCATAATTGGTCCGATCCAAAATTTGGTCCACCAATTCTTGCTCGAATATATCAAGATAAATAGCTAGAAGTGACATGATCTCTTGGAGACGTATTGAGAATAATTTTTTTATATTAAAATTTAAACATTGATTTTGAATAATATATAAAATATATGAGCCAATGCACTCATTAATAATTTTTGAGTTGGAAGCATGTAATGTATTACCTTCTTTACAGCCAAAACAAAGAAACCAACAAATAAAATTGCACAAGATTTGATGACAATTTGATCAAACACACATAGAGAAAGTTACAATTTGATCAATAATGGAGAACTTGTCTCGAAGGACACGTTGCATCACACATGCGTTTATAGACCTATTTTCTTTTACCCCACTTTGATTCGAGACAGCATTTCAATAGTACATTTTTCTTGTATAACCGTAAGATTCGAAAACTTCAATCCATATATATTTTTCAATTTATTTTTGTTAAAAAAGAATGAAGAAGAAGAAATCACTTGCTGCTCTGCATAATCCCTACGTAAACCATTTTCTAATGCAGTGTTTAGTTGTGTATGAACTCGAACTTTATAAGACTAATCATATACTTTTTAATTAGTAATGAGTGTACGGAATCTGTTTGAAATGTTTACTTTTAAATATTCATTTATCCTTCCCTTTTCATTAAATCTTTCCCCCTGGAGAGAACATATGAAGAGAGCATGTGTCGTTGTTTTTTAACATTAAAACCCATAGAAAAGGGAAAGAGAAAACATGAGTTGTAATTACTACAATCCAACGTATTCTAGTGTTAATGTAAACATAGTTTTAGTATGTCAACAATAGCCGAAACATGCATGTATAGCTTAAAAAGATCATGGAACTAATAACTAATGAATCTTTAAAATATAGAAAATAACAATCAAGAACGGCATCAGAGAATACACACATCAATCTCTATGTACAGAAAAAAACAATAAAATAAACAATATTTTATTAGAATTCTTTAAACGTTTTTTTATCAAAAAATAATAATAATAATAATAATCAAACACCCTTTGCTTGAGGCACTAAAATACCACAACACAAAAAAAGGAAATTATTATCCAATTACAAACAACATCATTTTTATTTTTTTTGGGTAACATGTGAAATACAAAAATATAATCACTTCTTTTTATAACACCTAGTCTTGTTTTCACTCTTCTTCTTCTCTTTCGTCCTGCACGTATGATTACCACTAATCTTATCATAAACATCATTACTCTTACTATTACTTTCACCTTTCCCGTTCCTTAAAACTTGACATTCTCTCCGTTTCCCTCTATTACTCATTTGGTGTTCATAACTTGGCCCAGAAGAAGCATCAGAAGCCATTGAATCATCGCTGTCTTTGCTTGTTTCGTATTCATTTTCATATTTTCTACGATCTCTTTCAATGTTATGCCCTTCATAATAGACCGCATCAATTACGTCTTTCTCATCTTCTTCCATAGGCAAAGAAAGATACGTGGTCCAACCGGATTCGCTGCTGCTACATTCTTCTTTTGCCATGGACAACTCAAGAACCCTAATTTTAAAAGAGAGAGATATATTTTTATTTTTTTTGATAAAGAGAGAGAGAGAGAATTGTTTTCTTAGTTGTAGTGTGTTTTCCTTGTTTAGTAGACTGTATAATATATAAGTGGACCATATATAATATGTAATTGCATGTGCGTGGATGAAGACCCGTGTGTTTTCATTAGTTTAATTTGCTAAGGACAGCTAATGTCTAACGTATAAAGTTATATCCGACATGATTCGAAGAAGAATAGCTGTTTTTTTATTGATTTACGTGTAGTCCTAGTCTTCGCTTAATAGTGTGACCATGTTGAAAAATAAATGCTAATTAATTAGTACAATTAATGCGTTTTTGTTAGAGAGAGCGAATTAGTTTGAGTTCACATTGTGGCATTAGGGAAATGTATCTTTACACTAAGAATTCTCTGTAACACGCATCTTTGTGGAGATTAGATGTTTTGATTAAAATCAAAGCCATGTTATAGAACATGTTAGGATCATGCCCCCTTGTTCCTCTTCCTTTTTTCACATTAATTAGATGCACATTGTAACCAATTATAACTAAATTTGCAATTAATCTAAATTATATTGATATTATATTTTTAGGTAATTCAATTAAATGTATCGTGCATATTACTTGATCGTATCCACCATAGAAGATATCATTAACAGACTATGATTGAGAGGATGTCAACTTAATCTAAGGCAATAATTTTTTTTTGGGTTTTAAATCGAAATTCAAATGTAAATAAATGCAGCTGAAGAGTAAAATCGGTTTTTGAAATAAATTAAAAGAAAATCGAACTCCCAAAAAAATGATAGGTGATTAGGATGATCACATGTTAGCTACTGGAGCTTAATCTACTTAACAAAGCTAATCTATAGGTTTAAGATCACAAATCTCAACAAATCCACTTCTATAATAATAATCTAACCATTAATGATCCAATAATCAATAACTTTCGTTAGCTATCAAATGATCAATGAACATTAGTTACAAGTATAAATAACCAATAAAAACTCTAATCAACTATTTTCATAGGCTAGAAATGTAAAACACTTGATATTTTGGTTCAATCATTTCAGCGAACACCTTCCGAGCATGAAATTGCTCAAGTCATAAACTATTATTTTCAAGGCTAATTTAGCATTAATTCCACCTATAAAAAAAGAATCTATGTTGTTAAAAGCCTAAACTCTACTAATCTACCTCTAATCACCCTTGATCTATCATTTCCAAAAGCTATAAAAGACTACTCACTAGTCTTCATGACAACAGAAAGCCACAAGGTTGATCTTTGGCTAATCATGATTATTAAGAAAATAGTTAAAAGATTTAAGGAGAAAGAAAGATTTGGTAACTTGAAATAAAAAGATTCATACCAAGAGTTTCTTCAAACCCTAATAGTGGTTAAGAAAAAATTTCTAAAACAAGCATCCCTTAATAAATTAGGTTTAGAGAGTATTTGAAGGAACAATTAAGTAAATTAGGTCAACTCATATTAAACAGGGTCAAACCGGTTTGGTAACACATGAAAACAGGTATTCCCGACGTCAAGAAGTGGCTTGGACATGTCCATGGTGGCCGGCGGTGTGTGTTTCCCTGTTGCGCGCTCCCGCTGTGGTCGAACGACCATCACTTTGCCGCTCGAGAATCCTGCTCCCAACCATCAAGGAAATTATCCTGATGCACTTTGCCCACCACATTTACAGCTACACTTGCCAACTTTCCCATCAGGTGACGTCTCGCCGCTAGATGATCACGATAGAGTGTAACGGTGTTGCCATGCCGCTGTATTTGCTCAATGTAACTTACCGGCTGCACAATCTTAATATTCCATGCTGGTACATGCTATGTTCCTTCATCAACTCCACTCTTTTGATCTCTTTTGCTTCATTTAATCACTCCTTAATGTTTACTTCACTTTTAAACCTATAAAAAATTTAGAATGATACGCAAACATGCACCTAAAGACCTAAATGTGAAATGCAGACACAATAAATGTATGAGAAATGAAATAAAAATATGCTAAAAAGCCAACTCATCAACTCCCCCAAACTTATCTCTTGCTTGTCCGCAAGAAAAAACATAAGGGACAAGTCAAGAGAGAGGTGGTGAATGGCTGAGATGTGGTGAATGGTTTAGCTTTGATTTGATGCCTTTGTTGGTTGTTTGGTGGAGAATTGAACTGATCAGGTGGATTTGAGACATTATTGATTTATTATGAAAAATTTAGGTGGGTCTTGTAGTTCTGATTAAATCCTTGATTATGGAAATTCTCTTTTCGTCCTACATATTTAACGTCTGCTCCAGTCCCATTCTCAATACCACACTCTTGATAATCCTGATCCTCATAAAATTTTACATTCCTTGTATGATCCTTTAGAATCACGTCCAACTTAGCATTTAGCTATTTAATAGAACTAAAAATTCTTGCTCCTCTTATTCTCCTATCATTGAAAAGGTGAATAACATTGCTTGCTGCTAAATTCACAAAGTTGTGACTTCTTTGTGTTGTTTCAGTTCATTAGTCTTATTGAGCGATTCATTAAGTACTACTGAATCTGTAGAATAGGTTGTTTGAGTGATTCAAACTAACTTGTTTTGTTCATCGATTGAGTAAATCAATCAATTCACACCTCCATCTCTGATATAGGCGGCTGACGTACAGTGAACGTTCGACAGACGTGCGGCAAGGGTATAGCAGACATGTAGTGAATCGTTCGGCAAACGTGCGGCAAGCGTATAGCAGATGCGTAGTGAATCATTTAGCAAATGATTGACAGAGGGTCACTAAGCGAGCACTAAACGGAGTATTGATCAATCAGTAGACGAGCAGTAGACAGGGATTATTCAGGTGATGACCGAGCAGTGGAGCGAGTGATAGACGTGTAGTGCGCGGTAAGGAACAAACGAACATATCTATATGGAGTCGAGCAGCTGGTGGTAACATGGTCTCTGCAAGACGATAAGTGATACAAAGTGGATCGAGATGGAGCCGCTCAGATGGTGGTAGCACTCTCTCTGAAGCTAGCAATGAAAGGGAATGAATATAAGTTTCAGGGTGGATCGATGGACGCCACAGAACTGATGAAAAGGTTATGATAAGTCGAAGCTTCACTTTCAGCGAGTCTTACGCAAGAAAGGAGGAGCGGCTAGGGTTTTATTCTCTCAAGAGAATGTGTTTTCTTTATTGATATCATGAAAAATAATACAAGCTGAAAAGGAACTTTATAAAGAGCTCGGCAGCTGGTGGCTTCTTTGGCTGAAATGTTCAAATAAGGAAAGGATTTAAAACGACACACTCTCTATGCTAATAGTACAAAACACTAGGATTTCTAATGACTCAATTAAATAAAAAAATTCCTGCAAAACAAAATGAAACACTCATGAATTAAAAGGGAATTCAAACACTCACTTTGCATTCTTGGTGATGATGAAAAGTGAGGATTCTTGATGTCCTTGCAACACCGGCAAGAATGCTACAGGAACATACTTGATTTGAGTGAGCGAAGTCGAGTGTGGTTCCTTGTCTTCTAGGGTGTCTTTCAGTGATTATGGGATCCGTTGTAGTTTCTTCGGTAATCTCCTTAGTGAGAAGTATCCCTTTAAGCTCTTCATGGTCCATTAGAGTGATCAAATATTTCACTGACTTGTTGAAGTCTTCTCTTACACTCTTGGATCCACCTCTGGTTCGTGGACTTCTCCTTAGTTGTGGAATTGGTATTATACTCTTCTCGGTTATGGGGTTGCTGGTATGGAATTCCTCATTATTCCCTCCCTCTTGAAAAGGTTCTGACCTCAGAACTGGTTCATCTGCATGAAAAAGCGCTAAATCAGTTACATTAAAAGTAGAAGTGATGCTAAACTCACCTGGCAGCTCTAGTTTGTAGGCATTGTCGTTGATCCTTTCTAACACACGGAATGGACAGTCTCCTCTTGGTAAAAGTTTGGATTTTCTTTGGTTCGAAAACCTCTCCTGCCGCATGTGAAGCCTAACCCAATCTCCCTGTTCAAATGTGACCTTCTTACGTCCCTTGTCAGCATGTTACTTTGTTTTCTGGTACTTCTTTTCCAAGTTTGCTTTTACTTTTTGGTGCAACTTCCTCACAAACTCAGCCTTGGTTTCTCCTTCTGCACTAGAATAAACAGCTTGCGCCAATGGTAAGAGATCTAGTGGGGTGCTAGGGTTAAAGACGTAAACAATCTCAATTGGTGAGTACTTCGTAGCCGAATGTTTAGCATGATTATATGAAAACTCGATGTATAGTAAGCATGATAACCAATTGCATAAGTTCTTACCGACCGTAGCCTTCAATAATGTTGAGAGGGTCCGATTTACTACCTCGGTCTGCCCATCGGTCTGGGGGTGACATGTCGTTGAAAAGAGTAGCTTAGTTCCTAGTTTCTTCCATAAGACTCTCCAAAAATGGCTTATGAACTTGGTGTCATGGTCGGAGACGATAGTTCGTGGTACTCCATGCAAATATACTACTTCTTTGAAGAATAGGTCCACAATTTGGGTCGCGTCGTTGGTCTTGTTGCACGGTATGAAGTGCGCCATCTTGGAAAACCTGTCTACAACTACAAAGATAGAGTCCTTGTGGTTTATCGTTGGCAGTCCTAAGACTAAGTCCATTGATATATCCACCTATGGCATGTTAGGTATAGGCATAGGTATGCATAATCCATGGAGATGTAACCTGGATTTTGCCTTTAAGCAGGTGATGCACTTGGAGCAGAACCTCTCCACATCATTCTTTTTGTGTGGCCAAAATAAGTGATTTGTCAATACGCTTAAGGTCTTGTCTCGTCCAAAATGCCCCATGAGGCCTCCACCATGAGCCTCTCTAATTAAAAACTCACGCATAGACCCATGTGGAATGCAAAGGCGCAAATCCATAAACAAAAACCCATCTTGCTGGTAGAAAACTCTGAATGCAGCCTTGCTAGTTTCCTTGTAGATGTCTTGGAAATATGGGTCTTCCGCTTATTGTGTCTTGATATGTTCGAACCCCAGAACCTTTGCTTCCATTGTCGTGATAAGCATATATCTCCTTGAGAGAGGATTTGCCACAATATTCTCTTTACCTTTCTTATACTTAATCACGTAGGGAAACATCTCCACAAACTCTAGCCACCTTGCGTGCCTCTTCTTGAGTGTTGTTTGCCCTCTAAGGTGCTTTAATGTCTTGTGATCTGTATGAATAACATTCTCTTTGGATAAAAGATAATGTTGCCAAGTTTCCAACCTCCTTACCAACGCATACAACTCCTTTTCGTAGGTCGGATAGTTCAACAAGGCTCCACTTAGCTTCTCACTAAAGTATGCTACGGGTTTTCCTCCTTGAGTTAGTACAGCTCCAATACATGTACCTGGGGCATCACATTCGATCTGAAACATTTTATCGAAATTAGGGAGTACCAAAACTGGCGCAATGGTGTGGCTATCCTTGAGTTTACTGAAAGCATCTGCTTGAGCTTACCCCCATGAGAAAATACTATTTTTCTTGATCACGGTGGTTAAAGGTGCGACTATGGTACTGAAGTCTTTGACAAATCTCCTATAGAAGCTGGCCAGTCCGTGGAAGCTTCTAACTTGGCTGACGGTGGTTGGCGTGGGCCAATCTTGGATAGCCTTAATCTTTTCTTCATCCACCTTAAGACCCTGTGAGCTGACCACAAATCCTAGAAAAACCAACTGATCAGTACAAAAAGTCCACTTTTTAAGGTTAATGATGTGTTGCGTTTTTGGCGCATTCTAACGGTTACTTTCAAGTCTTTATCGAGTCTTTTAGTTTTGTTTTGAGTCATTACAGGTCTGAAGATGGCTAAGAATGAAGATTGCAGCATATGGAGGAAACTTAGCTGAATTTAGGAGCTGAGCACCTGCTCAGCCCCTGAGCGCCCGCTCACGACAAACTGGCGGAGCCAAAAAAAGGAAAATCTTAACTTTCATATTTTTTTGGCAAGAAGACCCTGATCATCCAACAGCCGCCTCCAGACCTAGATCTATCATTCATTCTATCTTTTATTTTGTTTCCTTTACGCTTAGCTAAGAACAGAGAGAGAACTTTTAGAGCTTTTGCACTTGTAAGATTTGGAGAGAAGAGATCTCTACATCACTTTGAGAAGAACTCTAAACCCTCTTTGCTTTTACCGATTTATTTCATGAGTATTTCATCTTATTTTGTTTCGTTTTTCTGTTATATGGCTTAGTAGTTCTTTAGTTAGGTAAAGGGTTTTCAAAAGGGATTCAATGAACTGAACATAGATAGGATTTATTATTCGATGTCTTCGCCTATTGTTGATCGTATTGCCTAGACTAATTTGATCACCTAGTCTCTGTTTTTAGGTTAAATTTATTCATCAAAAGTGTAATAGGTTGCTTGAATTAACATAGGTGGGCGATTTGTCCTTAGCCAACGACAGTTGATGCTAAGGCAAATCGTGAACATATCGAACCCGTTCATTAATGCTTGTCTGGAATTTTAGGTTCAAACGACAGTTTAGGATGCTAGGTTGCTAGATAAAGTTATTGACGCCATGACAGTGGGCCAGTCTTATTTTTATGATGAGTTCTAGACTTGTGCGAAATTGTTTCTTGAATAATTATTCGGTTCTAGATGATTTGATCCCTGCGAAATTGCCCTTGACCTAACTCTTTTCTCTTATTGTTTATAAAACCATTTTTATTTGTTTTGCTTGTTACTTACGAAACCACAAACTCTTTGAATCGCTTAGCTGAATATTTTGTCTCACGGAATTAGAGTGTATTGCTGGTCCTCTGGATCGAATCTTCACTACTACTGCGTGTTTATTTCCGTTTAAAATAAACCTTTAAGCATACACGCAAAACCACTTTACCAATTTGGCACCGTTGCCAGAGACCAATTCGATACCTCTAATTTTCAGACTGAATTTTAGTTTCTGAGTTGTTCTATTTCTTTTTCTTCGTGTGTTTCAGGTGTATGACCGCAATAACTACAAGGAGTAAAAGTTTTGGACGTCTACTCACCTTAAGCAACGAAGAACTCCGAAATTTAGAACAGCAACGTGAACAGCAGCGTGCAATCGGAGATATTGATAATCCACACGCCTTCTACAGGAACAGAGCCGCGATTGTTCCTCCTGCTGTTGAGAGGTAAGACTTTGAGATCAAGCCTCAGATGATATCGCTTGTGAAACATCATTTATTCCATGGGCTTCCAGCAGAAATTTCGATGGATCACATTGAGAATTTCGAGGAAATCTGCTCTACCACCAGGTCTAATGGAGTGAGTCCAGATGTTCTGAAATGTAAGCCATTTCCATTCTCCCTTGCGGACAAAGCATCACGATGGCTTAAGTCCCTACCTCTTGGTTCTATCACGAACTGGACTCAGTGCAGATCAGCTTTTCTGGATCACTTCTACACTAAGATGAAAACTGCTACATTGAGAAATAAAATCTCATCGTTCCAACAACATTCCGGACAGCCTTTCTGTGAGGCATGGGAGCGATTTAAGGAGTACCGACGAGAGTGCCCTCACCACGGATTCACGGATGAGAACTTGCTAGGAATTCTATGATGGTGTGGACTGGGATTATCGAAACGCGCTGAATGCTGCAAGCAATGACGACTTCATGACCAAGACCAGAGAAGGTGCTTACGAGTTGATTGAGAATTTAGCTACAAGTTCCAGCAACAAGTCTCAGGAGTATGACAGAAGTAAGAAATCCGGAGGTATGGATACTCAGAAGATTGATGAGCTAATGGCTAAGGTTAACCTTTTGCTTAAGAGAAACCAACGGACAACCCATTTTGTTGATGAGAATGGAGAACCTCTTTCTCAAGAGATTGGTGAAGAAGAGGATGATGATCAGCAAGAAGTCAGCTACATGAATGGACAGGGATTTGTGCAGAACCGTGGCTTCAACCAGAACTATATGAATTATCCAAATCTGTCCTATATAAGTACAAATGTCAAGAACCCCAAGGACAAGTGTATTTGCAGCAATCTGGAAATTAGAACCAACAACCTTTGAATCTGAGTTTTCAGAAAAACTTCAAGGGAAGCAATTTGTACCTTATCAAGCTCAGAACCTATTCCAAGGAGGAAATCAACAAGGACAGCAATTCATGAATTTTCAGGCTTCTACAAGTTCTGGAAATAACTCTCAAGATGAGCTGAAGAATATGATGCAACAGCTCATGATTAACCAGCAGAATTCGGCCAATGAAATCAATCTGAAGGTTGACAACATATACTCGGATATAAACAGCAAATACGAAGCTGTTTGCACTCACATGAAACAGCTTGATACTCAAATTGCACAAAACGTAGAAGCGATCAAGAGGCCACAAGGAGTATGACCTGGAAGACCAGAGACGAATCTAAGAAAAGAATTCGTCAATGCAGTCGAGCTGACAGGTGGAAGAATTCTGCACCCTGCAGAAAAGGCAAAAAATCCAATAGGTCCCATCGCTGAGCACCCGCTCCCGATGCCCACTCCAACCAGAGCACCCGCTCAGCCCTGCAGAGCACCTGCTCCTGCTGGATGGGCAGACCTTTACTGTAGAAAACGCCATGGAAATCTTCGATGAAGTGGCCGAAGAGATTCTAGCTGATGATCCTTTGGAGATAGTGTTGACTCAAGCTGAAGGAGAGTATGGTTTTCTGAGCGAGGATACAGCTGGTTTTGCCAAGATGTTGGATTCAAGTTAGCAAGTGGAGAAGATGGTAGCGTACATGAACCTGGAACTGGAAGAAAAAATTATTTCAGGGACATTCGACGAAGCGACTGCTCCGCACAGAGCACCCGCTCCAAAAACCTCTGGCCGACGATCCTTGGAGTGAGCTGAAAGCTCCAAAACTCGAAGTCAAAACCCTTCCTGCTAGGCTAAGGTACGCGTTTCTAGGTCGTAACTCCACCTATCCTGTGATGGTGAACTCTGATTTGAACAATGTTAAAGTTGCCTTGCTTCTGTGTTAGTTGAGAAAATATAGAAAGGCTATAGGCTACTCGTTAGATGATATCACTAGAATTTCTCTTGATCTTTGCATGCATAGGATACATCTAGAGGATAAATCAATGACTTCTGTCGAACATCAGAGGAGGTTAAACCCGAATCTAAAAGATGTTGTCAAGAAAGAGATAATGAAACTTCTAGAGGCTGATGTAATCTATGCGATTTCTGATAGCAATTAGGTTAGTCCTGTCCATGTAGTACCCAAGAAAGATGGCATAACTGTAGTTGAAAATGACAAAAATGAGTTGATTCCAACTAGGATTGTTACAGGCCATAGGATGTGTATAGATTATCGTAAACTATATGCTGCTACTCGCAAATATCATTTTCCTTTACCGTTCATTGATCAGATGCTTGAGAGATTAGCTAACCATCCTTACTATTGTTTTCTAGATGGTTTTTCTGGTTTCTTTCAGATCCCTATTCACCCTGATGACCATGAGAAGAC
>VBRH01001260.1:6415-20520 GCA_014578085.1 Cardamine resedifolia | reverse complement strand
TGTACTTTTAACTTTAATGTTCAAATTTGTCTTTGGATATTTGTTTTAAACATTTGTGTTTGGATTTTTGTGTTTAGACATTTGTGTTCAAATTGTTTTCTTTTTTGACTCATGGACAGCCCATTTAGACATGGTCATTAATGAGGTTGGTCGTTAATGGACTTGGTCGTTAATGGAAATTGTCACTAATTTGTCCACAATTAAAATGGACAATATTGGACGGGTGAAAATGGGTGTGGACAGCCCATTTGACACCTCTATTCATTGGTTGATGAAGTGGTGGGATTTTGAAAAGAATGTCGAAGGAGGATCAAGACCAACACAACGCACACGACCAGACTCTCGGCCCCAAAAACTTGAGAGAATTCATTATTCGAATTTATTGTGGTATTACTCCCTGATTTTTTTTTCCAATGTTCTGAGTCATCTTCTCTTTTTGTTTTGTTTTGTTTTTTTTTTTCTGAAAGCTAAACAAAATCAGCAACAATAGACTAAAGTAACAATGTAACATATATATAACAAAATGACTTTTAAAAACACTTCCTCACTATAAGAGATCAACGATTCTCAGGTACATTGTGTAATGCTCCGACCGCCACCGTATGTGGGCCGGCCCCCACGCCCTCTCTCGGGCCGTGGGCCCCATCCTTGTCCGACAGTCGGGGCATTATTCTGGGAGTAATTAAAGACTTGTTATTATCCCTACAAATCACCATATGATATTTCTCCGTGTTTTTTCCTCACTCACATGGTACCAACAATGACTTTCCGATAGGTCACACATCCTAGTACTACTTCAGCCCAAGCACGCTTAACTGCAGAGTTCTGATGGGACAAGTGACGGAAAAAATAAGTGCAATTTGGTGACATAGGTAACCAAATCAATTCTTTTAAGCCTCTTCACATACAGTATCATATACCAGAAATCAGGATGTTACACATTATAACAAATTTACGTCAAATTTACGTCAAAGAAGCATTAACCTGACTACTGAGTCCCATCATATTTCATATTCAGTCCACGGCTTAACATTTGTTTGGCCCATTTTCCTTTGTTTCTGTGCTTTAATGTCATCCGTTCTTGCATAAGTGTAAGTACAAACACAACTATTTATTACTTGATAGTCTCTTGATTAAAAATTTGTGCAGGTAAAAGCAATTGTCGACTCACCTTTACTTGTCTAGCCTCCTGCTTCATAGCCTCTTCTTTAGCCATTTTTGGGTCCATTACTGCTTCAATTGCGTTGTTTTGTAGGCAATGATAATTTTTTAGATTTAATCTTCTTGATTCGTTTACTCTTCTCATGGCGAAAGAGCAGGGTCTGCATCATGGCAATGCGGCTTAGTTCCTCGATGTGGTCTTCCATAGACACCTGCAACATGAAAATTGAATCCAAACACTTACATCGGAAATTCATATAAACTATGGTCAATGTCGCGACAAGCCAGATACATTTATAAGTCAAATAGCTGTCTGCAAGGAATAAAATAGATCAAGAACTTCCAAAAAAACTTAAATCTTTTTCAACCATTCAGTTACAACATATATGGGTTATATACAGGGCCGGCTCATATTGGAGGGTGGGAGGGACGACGGCCTCAGACCCAATCTCGTGTCTTAATAATTAAATACCCCGTTTATTTTTTTAGAAATTTTTGTATATATAAAATATGAAATTTTTTTAAAAATTAGATTGAAATGTGCCCGAAAAAAAATTTTCATCATAAAATTTACAAAATAGTACTCATTAAAAACAAAAATTAGGGGTCCAAAAATATTTTTTATTAAAAAATTTATGGACCTGTTGAACTAAAAGAAAAGTTTAGGGGTCTAATTTTTTTTTTCCCTATGGCCCATATATATGTTGAGCCGGTCCTGGTTATATCATTGATATTACACGACCAACATTATAAAGTATATGTAGATTTTTTTTTTTTTTGCCCTAGGGTCCATATATATGTTGAGCCGATCCTGGTTACATCATTGATACTACACCACCAACATTATAAAGTACAAGTAGAGTTTAAAGCTATGTTTCAGCGTTTGTTTGAAATTTGACAAATGTACAAGAAATAGGACAAAGACGACTTACGGGAGAAATTAAAAGAATCAAGACTTTTACGAGTACACCTTGTTAAAAAGTTAAAGCGAACCCCAATCTGTTTTTATCTCTCCTTCTTATAGGTTAAAATTAAGCAAATTTACATAAACAGTTGCACCTGGTTGTAAAAAGTAAAAACGTATTTTGGTTTGAAATTTTTTAACATTCAATTAAAAGAAAAGATTAAGCATTAAGAAGTTGTTCCAGAAAAGCAAACTCTCTATAAGTAAAAGATGGGATTGTATATTTTGCCATGATATTTGTGCTGCAACATTCAAATAGAAAAAAGGTCCAAAATGGTTGGCCGGGATCCGAATAAAGAGAGAACGAATTCTCGGACAAGCGACCAAAACCGCATAACTCGAAAATCTTTAAAGGGAAGTCTATACCAAACTTATAGATGACAGATTTAGTAGACCGTATATGTGGAGTTAAAAACAAGAAAATCAAGACTCAAATTCAATTAAACAATGGACTAATGGCGGTTCCGGCTACTGAGAGAGATTATGGGGCAAGGATCCGGAGCTCCCGTGGTGTATAAAAAAAACCAAAATTTCAGATAAAGAAGGTTGATCATGGTCTTCCAAAAAATCATCATCTTAACTATATCCATCATCTTAACTATGTCCATCATCTATCACTATATTTTGATATCCGAACTTGGAAATGAACCGGAATACATGTGATCGTTTTGGCCATATGCCAAGGATTTTATGAAAGACTTTAGTGAATTGCTCACTGTTGTGAATTCGCGAGATATGATCAAAACCTTAATAAAACGAAAAAGAAAATAGAGCAAGAGTTTCTTTGAATCAAATACCCTTTGTCTTTTTTTTTATTAATCTGATGATTACATTACAAACCTATAGAGTCATTTATATAAGCTTCAAATCCGACACAATCCTAATAGAAATTTTTTTTCTTCTAAAACCTATTGTACCGTACCGCGGGCCTGCGCCCCGCACCTCCCAAAAACTAACCCTAACCGCCTTTGACCTATTGTTAGAACATGTTCTTATGCTTATTCTAATTTGGGCACTAAAAAGTCGTATTAGATTTTAAGTCACTTTGAACAACACTCACATATGAACATGCTCTTATATCTCTCATTTACTAACCCTCATATCTCATACCGTCTCTTCCATTTCATTTTCTTCCTCATTAGAAGATTTCAACTCAAACACAATTTTTACAGTTAAATTAATAAATTTGTTAAAATCAAGTGAACAAAATTTATTGGTAAATGACATCAGATGATTTAGAAACAAACCTGGAATTCGGCGGGTTGGTTAATAATGGTGGGTCACCGGTTTTTCTTGAGTTTATTCATGTTTTCCCGATTTTTTAATA
This sequence comes from Cardamine resedifolia, assembly GCA_014578085.1. Classification (NCBI taxonomy): domain Eukaryota; kingdom Viridiplantae; phylum Streptophyta; class Magnoliopsida; order Brassicales; family Brassicaceae; genus Cardamine; species Cardamine resedifolia. Next base: position 17,068 of record VBRH01001260.1, on the reverse strand, counting down.
CTATAGTTTTAAAGCTAAATTTGAACCCGATTATTGAACAAGTTGTGGATTAACCGGTCCAATCGGATTGTGGATTAACCGGTCTGGTCCGGGTCTGAAAATATTATCAATTAATATTTGTAGATATTAATTGAATATTGGGTAGAAAGTACTCTAAAATTAACTGATTGACTGGTACTGTCTAGTAGAAGAAAAACAAGGAGAAAAACATAAAAATTCCATTTTCTACTTAAAATTTAGTAATCAAGTAAAACCAAAAAAAATACTTTTCTTCCTAATTCTTGCAGAAAGTAACAATAGAAGAAGAAAACCTCTCCCTATAATTACATAAAGAGAACAAAAAACAATTGTTTTTCTTTTCCTCTATATTCCTGTCTTTACTTTTCTTTATGTTTCTTTGTTTTTCTTCTAATCCTTACCAGTCACACCCTACATGTGATCGTTTTGGCCATATATGCAAAGGATTTTAATAATTTTCTAATTGAAACGTTACAATTGAAACGTGGAGAACGAGCGCCTGTTGATAAAAGGAGAATTGAACGTTACAATTTCTATCTCCCATCCTAAGAAATTCAAGACAGAGAGTGAGATAGAGATGGAGAATAAAACTGAGGAGACTTCGACGATCAACGTTTCTTCCCTTACTTGCATAGATCTGGACAACTCTGATCTTCATCAATTAGCTCTTTTGCTCAAGCAGGTCTGTCTCCATATATTTTACATAAAAATGATTATGGTATGATCATTATATATAACTTCAGTGAAAAACATTGTTTTGATCGTTGTGAGTTATTTTTTTTTCAGGCATGTTTAGACAGTGGATTTTTCTATGTTATAAATCACGGTATGAGTGAGGAGTTGAAGGAAGAGGCTTTCACGCAGAGTAAGAAGTTCTTGGAAGAGAAGATGAAAGTCTTGAGAAACGAAAAGCATCGAGGCTATGCACCAATGCATGATTCTCGCTTACATCCTAAAAACCAAGTTCAGGTTTGTCTGATCAGTTAGGACTAGAATAACAAATATCAATAGGGACATTCTTCAAAATATAAAGAATTTACATGAAACTTTTGAAATTTACCCGGGATAATTGCCCCCCTTTTGGGCAATGTGGCTCTGCCACTGGATGTATCTCACTCTTGTTGTAACTTTATGGGATTTTAGGGGATTATAAAGAGGGTTTTACTATTGGAATGGAAGGTCCCAAAGATTGTCCCGATTGAGATAAGTCATTCTATAGCCCCAACGTTTGGCCTAATCCTGGTTTGTTTTTGTCCTATCTTTGTTTGTTAATTTAATGCTTTATTCTGAGAATAAACTCTGATGTTTGTTGACAAAAAAAACTTATGTTTTTGGTAGATGTTTTTCCAGGATGGCGGGAGACCATGGAGAAATATCATCAAGAAGCATTGTAAGTCTCATGTTTGTTTCTTTTCTTCAGATTTGTATATAGAAAAATTAGGTGGAAAATTTTGTTAATGACCATTGATTAATGAAATATTATCTTAAAACTTTTATTGTTAGTGGGAAAAAGTTTGATTTAAAAGACTTCTATTTTTCAGTAAAGTATAATTTCATTTTACGGTCACAGTATCAATTCGTCAATTTAATCTCTTTGTTTTTGTCGCCCCGTCTGTAATCTCTTTAATTGAGTACACATGTTTATTTCACTATTCCTTTTGCTTTATTTTTTCTAAATATGGGTATTAAGTCTATATACACATTGTGTATGTACAAGGTTAAAGCTTAACCATGCATGAAAATAAGTAAAATAACTTTAAAGCAATATTTAGAATTCCCAACTCCAATATCATGTCAAAATTTACGGATATCCATTTTAAATTCCACATTGACAACGAAATGAATAATAAATATGTAGAATTTCTTGTATATAAGCGGCCTTACATATTACTTAATATTTTATGATGAATCATATATTATGTATGATCAGGAGGGTTTGTAAGTCTATTGCGAGAATAATTGCTTTGACGCTCGACTTGGATATGGATTACTTTGATAAACCAGAGATGCTAGGAAATCCAATTGCAAATATGATCTTGTTTCACTATGAAGGTGACGTATTTTCCTCTTGATCCCATTACATTAGCTTTATATGTGAATGCTTTACTTATCCTCATTGTTTGTATTCCTTCATTTTGTTACCTTTTAGGGATATTGTCTGATCCCTCCAAAGGAATATATGCATGTGGAGCACATTCTGATTATGGAATGATGACTCTCTTAGCTACCGATGATGTAATGGGACTTCAGGTATTGCATATTTTTTGCTAGTCTTATAATATAACTTCTGATGCAACCGGGTTAGTTCTGAAAACTTGATAATATCTAATTGCAGATATGCAAAGATAAAGACGCGAAGCCTCAAAAGTGGGAATTTGTACCGTCTATTAAAAGGTACGTATTATAATGATATATATATTTTATAAATAAAAGCTTTGGGTCTATGATATATATTTTAATTGCTACACTGAGTCCCTTAACAAAAATTTTTAGTTAGGTTATATAATTATATTGTTCGGTTTTGGTAGAGTTATATGTTTGTTTTCATCTACAGAGCCTTTATTGTGAATACTAGGGTAGGGGCCCCGCGCTACGCGCGGGTAATTGTTTAACTACGATTTTATAATTAGTTTAATTGAAGGAAATTTGGAATTAAGTTTCTGAGTAAACTTGAAATTAGAATTTTATATTAGGTATAATGGGATTTATGATATTCAATATAAGAATGAGATAGAATTTGGTAGACTTAGTGCGATGAGTTCGATGGAAAATAATGTTATAAGTATTAGAGATAAATGTCCCACATCGGATGTGGGTTGGGATATAAAGGATATGGGTCTCTCCTATGTCAGAACATATCATTTGCTAGTTTAAAAGAAAGAAATCGATATCAAAACAAAATAATAAAAATAAATTTTCAATTGAATTTAAATTTTGCTAATACTATAAACTTATCAATAGCTTCTTCTTATTAAACATTATGTGAGTGATATGGAATTTATAGTAGCGAAGTAAAATGTCACATTAGATATTTAGAAACTCTATATTTTGCAAATTAAATACAGTTTGACAATTATGATTAATTTGTAACTATCTATTTGACAAAGACTTACTTATATAATTAGCTTTAGCTAATTATTGTACATTATTCTTATATTGCTAAATTTAATAAACTATCATACCGGTAAATATCTAATTTTTTTACTGTCATTAATATGGTAAAAGTTATATGATACGGAAATTTGAAAGATGTTTTGAGTTGTTTAAATTTCTTATATTGACGAAAATTTATTCACATCATAAAACTTTTATAAACAACTGAAAACATACAATAAATACAAATCTCCTAAGCCCATGTACTCTATTACGTTAATGATCTGTTTCTAAACCCATTTAATTTGAATGGGTTGTATTTATTAAAAAGTGTTTAGAAATAGTTGGAACACGAAGGGGCGCGAGCGTCGTGGCCATAGAAGCAGAGGGAACAAGAAGAGTCAAGTATATAAAACCGTTGCATAACAGAAAAATCTTCTAACTTTCTCTAATCTTCTTTTGTTTGTAATCATGGACAGCGGAGCATCATCCTCTCGTTCTCCATATTCATCTCCAACAAGATCCTGCCATTCTCCAGTGTCATCTTCGTCAAGCTCTGCATCCAGTGCTAGTGACTATCCTTCTGTACGTTATCATTCTCGATCTCTAAGAAGTGGCTATTTAGGTCCTCCTCTTTCGCCAATAAGGTTTCCTCCAACCGTGAGACATGAAGCTGGTGAAGAGAGGCCTTCTCATCCTTTGCTACCATGGAAACACCCTCCATGCTCGGGTTTCGTTCCAGAACCACGCAACTTTATCCCTGGTGAAGTTAAAAGTCCACAGTGGCCTTCTTCGTTCAACCCAGAGGAAGTTTCTTTGGCTAACAGGTGGCTTGAGACGGTATAACATTCGATCACCTCTGTTTTATTCGTTTTTATTAGTTATCTATTTTGTGTGTGTGTAATTTTGTTTATTTTTTATTTTGTCCTCAGATGCAGATTCAGCATAAATGTTACGTGACACACCACACTTATCTTCTTCAGCAATTAGAAAAGACGGAGATTGGATTGCGGAAATTAGAAGCAGATCCGGCGGACTGGGAGAAGTTTGGTTTAGGCAAACTTGCCCCATTACCAATGTTTCTACGCGACTTCTGCAGGGATCTTAGGAGGGGACGTGGTTGAAGATAGTTCATTATGTTATTCTGTTTTAAAGTTGTTATGTTGTTTAATTTCTACTTTTTTCTTCGTTTCATTTTCGACATGACACATGGTATGTTTTTCGTTTTTTTGTTATGCTTGTTTAATTTCATCAGCTCGAAGTTCGCAACAAGATTTGAAATAACTTCTATCATTTTGTACATAATTGTTGAACAGCTTTTCAGCTTTGTTCAATAATTAAGAAGTTCAGACGAACAAAATACAAATTGAGTCGAGCAGAAGATAATATTGATAAGTTTGTATTGAGTTGGGAGCTCAGAGATTAGAGAGTAGAATTATTAAAGATTGTGGGGTCGGAGCCTATATGTTTATTTCTCTAGATTTTCGAACCCCCCTTCATTGTGTTCGGGACCTTCTATTTATAGGAAGAATAGGGCGGTTGTGAGTCGATTAGGTCAACTTGGAAACAATTTGGACTGGGCCGAGCTGGAGTGGGCTGAACAGGGCCGAATTCGGAGCGGCCGAACTGGGTATTTCTTGATGGGCTTTTTTGGTTTACAATTCCGTTTCCGTAATGATTTAGATCGGGGTATAGTTAGGGTGTTAAATCCGGTACTAACAGTTAGTTTCCCCCCTTGGGTTATGTTGGGCCAAACTGGGCCGAACTTGTTTAGATAAATGTTGGCCTCGATTTGCGAAAATGGGAGTCTTTTGAAGAGGTATCTAGGTCGGAAGCTGAAGAGTCGCATCGGGCAAAATGAAAGGTCGCTCTTCCTTTATAAATAGTGAGTTTTCACTGTTCATTCTTCACTTCTTCATCCGAAAGAAAAGGTAGAATTCTCGCTTTGATCTTGAGTTGAATTTTTTTACTGTCATTTTGAATACTTTTCCGATCTTAGTTCGCCGTGAATTGGTAAGTTTTCCGGTGTGATCTTCGATTATTTGTTGTTTGTCCATCGGTTGTTTGTTCGCTAAAAGTCTCGACATGTCTTCCGATGATCGTATCACAAGGTCGTCCAATGTATATACTTCTGAACTCCGAGCTGAAAGGGCTACTCGGGACTCTCAGATTTCTCACTTGATGGACGATGATCTTCTCAACATTCCTAAGGGTCATGCAGAAGGGTCTAGTTCGGGCGGAGTTGGCGTTATTTCGAGCTCTTCTGCTCGTCGAGTTAAGCGAGTAAGAAAAATAAAATCAAAGACACGGCGATTAGAGAGGAAAGCACATGAGTACTTTCAGTCTGACAATCCCGCCGGTATTTTCCCTTCGTGGTGCACGGAGGAGTCGATTGGGCAGACAAGGTTAGCAGGCAAGATTCCTGATCGGGTCAGAATAATCATCCCCGAAGTTTCTGTTCGACCTTAGGACTGTCCCCGAGGGTATGTTTGTCTTTACGAGTCGTACTTTTGATCTGGTCGGCTCTGGTTTCCTCTTCCTCATCTGCTCGTCTGTTACTGTCGGGAGCGGAGGATAGCAATCTCACAGCTAACTTGCCAATCGATTATTAATCTGATCGGTTTGATGCTGCTCGGTGAGGAGGCGAACGTTCCTATCACCCTTCAAGTTTTGGAGGAGACTTGTATGATCAAGAAGACTCGAGCTCATGAGGGTGTCTTTTATCTGAGTACGAAGACGAAGCATAACTTGGTTACTCATGAGAAGGGGCAGAACGTCAAGGACTGGGAGCAGTTCTACTTTTTCGTTAAGATAGACGACCTCACATCTCTTAGTCCTTCTTCTTCTTTTTTCAGGGGATGGACTACGTCCTATGGTTAGGAATTGCACCAAGCGGTTTTTTGTTCTGATCGGAATATTAGGATTACTGATTAACGTTCTCTTTTCGCAGCTCCTCATCCAAAAGGGAAGTCATTTCCGGAGAATTACTTTGCCGATCTAGCCAAGATTAGGGAGCTGGGGACGGTCAAGTGGCCTGAAGTTCGTGAAGTTCGTATTCAAGCGTGCATTGCTCGACTTGCTAGTACTCTCTTTCATGTTTTTGTGACGTCTTTTACTTGTTTTAAAACTTGGTTGTTCAAAAATTAATATTTTATGGTGAAACTTTCGCAAACAGACAATTTTCTCCGATAAGGCGAGTTCCAGTTGGTGAAGGAGAATCGGACTGTGAAGACAAAGATATGGCGCCGATTAATCTTGATGTTCTGAGCCTAGCGGATGAGTTGAGGGCAGAGATTGGCTTGGCGATTTTTCAAGAGGAGACCACTGGTGGAGAGTCGCTTGTTCCGCCTTTGGTGAGGTCGAGAAGGGAGAAAACGCAAGAGGTTTATTTGCCGTCTGCTGATGAGGGGGAGGCGTCGAACAGAAGAAATTCGAAGCCGTCTAAAGAGGAGATTGCTGCTGCGAAGAAAATCGTTGTTCCGAGTGGGGATGTCGAACAGGTTGAATCTGCGCAGGAGAAACAGCTCGAGACGATTCTCGTAGAAGACGACAAACCTGAAGACGTTGAAGGTGTTAGTTATCGGAAGCGGTTAATTGAAGGTGTTAATTGAGGTCGACCCTCCTCTGTTGGAGCCGAGTAGCACTAAAAGGGTGAAAACTGTGGACGCCTGCTCGTTCTTTTACAACGGAGAGGTGCCTTTTGTAGAAAATCCGGAGGCATGTGCTGAGTTGTGCAGAACCGTCGGTGGTTCTAGCGAGCTGATTCCCGAGCTCGCCACTATGGAGGAGAAAGAGCTGTACCAGAAGTATGCGCAACACTCGATTCAGGTACTTGTCTAGTTTACTTGTCAGAAGTATGTGCAGCACTTGAGTTTGACTTCTATGTCTAACTTGTGATTTTTGTTTATGATTTTAGGCTATGAGCGCAGTGAATGAGCTGTACGGGAGGCTGAGTCGGAAGGTGGGCGAGAAAAGCTAACTGGATGAGATGGAAGTGATAGTAGCGGAAGCCACCCGTGCGTATGATAGGGAACGAAGGCGAGCTGGCCAGCTTCAACTCCAGCTTGAAGATCTTAAGGTTATGCAAAACGTCCAGCTGGCTCATAATAGCTGTGTAAGGTCGAAGTTAGAGACACTCGAGGTGGAGCATGAGAAACTTAAAGCGGATCATGAGAAGCTGGGGGCGACACACCAGTCCGAGATGGAGCGAGTAAGGAAGTCGAGAGCGTTTCATGTGGAGACGGAGCAGAAAATTCAAGGCTGCCTGCGACAACATTGTCAATTTGTTTTTGACAAAGTCAAGTCTTATCTCCGTGACCAGAAACAAGTGGAGAGAATCAGGTCGCTTTACGGCCAAGCTCGAGGAACTCGAGATACGTTAGAGCTGTTGAAAAAGGCCAACATCGTTGATGTCCCTGATAAGACAATCATCGATTTTGCTGAGAAAGAGAAGAAATACAAGACGATGGCCGAGCAGACGGAGATGATCGAGCTGTATGAGTCCGAACTGGTGGTTCCTCTGACGGTGGAAGGGGTTTCGGTCGAGGCTCAAGTGCGGGTGGATGCGTACGGGTCCAATGCGGGGGTGATTAGCCAGGAGGAAGCTCGGACGATGAGGACGGCAGCTGATACTTAGCTTTTCCCACCCTTATTTTTTTGGTACTTAAAAAAACGAAATCGATATAAAGACAAAATAATAAAAATAATGTTTCAATCAAATTTAAACTTTGCTAATACTATAAACTTATCAATTAGCTTCTTCTTATTAAAAATTATGTCAGTGATATGCAATTTATAGTAGCAAAGTAAAATGTCACATTAGATATTCAGAAACTCTATATTTTGCGAATTAAATACAATTTGACAATTATGATTAATTTGTAACTATCTATTTGACAAAGTTTTATTTATATAATTAGCTTTACCTAATTTTTGTTCACTATTCTTATATTGCTAAATTTAATAAAGTACTATACCGGTAAATATCTAATATTTGCAATTGTATAAATTAAAACACATTTTCGGTTTGATTGGGATCATAATATGTAAAATGATCTTAAACATATAAGGTATATAATGTGTAAATAAGAAAATGATTCAATTATTAAACAAAGATAATTTTTTACTGTCATTAATAAGGTAAAAGTTATATGATATGAAACTTTGAAAGATGTTTTGAGTTGAAACATACAATAAATACAAATTTCCTAAGCCCATGTATTTTGAACGGGTTCCATTTACTAAAACTGTTTGGAAATAGTTGGAACACGAAGGGGCGCGAACTTCGTGGCCATAGAAACAAAGGGAACACAAGGAGTCAAGTTTATATATTCTAACCGAATTGAAAAGAAAACCAAATTAACCGTTTCGATTCGGTCTCGGTTAACCAAAATCGCTGGCCTAGGTAAATTCGTTTTTGTGACTTTTCATTTTATCTTTCTTACTTCTTCTCTTTGCAAAAACCCTCTGTTGCGACTTTCGTCATATTCTTCCACCAACTATGACAAACCTTTCTGAAATTCCTTCAATTGAGACTGCTTGCCAAAAGAATCCTAAGAATCCATCGGTAAGCGGTTCGTTAGCTGGCGACCAATTTGGCCCCCACTTGCGGACGACGCTGTCGGAGCCATCCCTCGAAGCTATAAAAACCTTATGTAAGGTTCCGTCAGAGGTCGAGTTTGCCCTCCCGGCGTTAGGTGAGTCGCCGGAGTCCGTCCGTCCCGGTTATATATGTATATACGAAGTCTATTTTACCGGATGCGGCCTATTTTTCCCTCTGCTAGAGGTCCTTCTTCTCTTCCTTCATAGATTGGGACTCAGCTTCTCTCAAATGACACCGAACATGCTTCGTATTATCCTTGCTATTCTGACGGTTGCTGCGGAGGCCGGGTATTCACTGAGCGCTAGCGATCTCCTTGAGTTGTGTAGTGTTCGCAGTGTGGGGAGAGGTCGGGGTACTACACCATCTACCCCAATACTGACAGGAATTTGATTACCGGACTTCCGGAGAAGGAAGAAAATTGGAGGAACTCCTGGTTCCTTGTCAAGATCAACGTTGCTTTAGCTAACGGATTAATCGATTTGGTACAATCTAAGTGGGCTGCGTCACTGGGTAGATATTAAGCATTTTGTGTTGATTAATTCTTTACTTCTGGAATTCGACTGCTTGGTTTTGATGTTTATCTTCCTTTTTCTTTTGCAGTACCTCAAATCCGTCCTGCTGTTTAGCAGGGTTTCTTAGAATTTTATAGTATCGTTACTGAAGGAAACACCACTTGGAACTCCTTCACTCTTGATAGGATTCACAAGGCAGGAGAACTTTTGAGAGCAGGAAAGCTTCGGGCTTTGGACCCCACACCGGAAACAGTATCCACCTGTGGTATGAGCTTAGGTGAAAAGAAAAGTTTAGAGGCTGCGCAGAGGAGCATGCAAAGAAGATTGAACAATAAAATTGATGCGGTGGGCAAGCGTCATCGGGAGAAAGTTATCGCTTCGAATGATAAGACTCTGGGCAAAACCACTCTTATTTCGGACCTTTCTTCTTCTCCAGCTACCTCCTCGCGTCATATTCCTCCAGTCGGAGATGATGATAAGGATGAAGAAACCGTCGCTTCGCTAAAGCGCAAGTGGATAACTAACGATACTGACGGTTATGTCGGCTTAAATTGAAGCTTCACACCCATGATCAAGAATCTGGTTCCTCTGCCCTGCCTCCACCTCCTCTTCTAGGTGCTTCTAATCAGCAGCCTTTCATAGCTACAGATTCTGTTCCTGGGGGTTCTACAACCCCATCCTTGAGTCATTGCGACGGTATTCTTTCCTATGGTTTTTATTTCGTGAACTTTGTTTTTCTTATTGTTCCCTCATTACTTGTGTATGTTTGTAGAATCGATGAAGATGGCTGAAGTTTTTAGGGTCTTCCCGAACCGTCGCATACTATTCCTCCTTTTGACAACTGGCGTCCCTGTTCCCGTGAAATCTATATCAATCACGCTCGTCACACCACCCAGGTCCTTATTTGTTCTCTCTTTTTCACCTTTGTATCTTTGTTTTTTTCATATCCTTTGTCCGTGTAGGCCATTACCGACTTCAACGAAATTGTCTGCTTCTACGAACAACTTCTTCTTGAGCAATCCTCTTCTTTGGAGGCCGAAGCTATCAAAATGGTAGCCTCCGACTATGAGAAGACTATACATGCTCTCAAAAAAGCTTCTGAGAAAGACGCGCAAACAATGGAGTGTTTGAGGAAGGAACACGATGAAGTTCGAAAGAAGTTGGACATAAAGTGCGGTAAAGCTGGGGAAACGTCACAGTTCGAGCAGAGTAAGTGGGACGAAATGGAGGCGCTAAAGGCGGAAGCAACCCGAGCGTATAATCGTGAAAAAACGCGGAGTCAGCAACTCGAGATCGAGCTTCAGCATCTTAAGGTGATGCGAGATGTGGGAGTTGGCTGACCACAATTCCGAGCTGGAGAAACTCAAGGCGGATCACGAGGAGTTAAAGGCCAAGTATCTGCAAGAGACCGGGCGACTAAGGAGATCG
>VBRH01001259.1:8229-20636 GCA_014578085.1 Cardamine resedifolia | reverse complement strand
GATGGGGATAAATCGACTTAAGATGTGGATGGTCAACAACCATGGATGGTCGATGGTCGTGGATTTCTGGATGAAGCGGCTTATATTGTGGATGGTCTATTACTATGAATAATCGGTAGCCGTGGATTCTGTGGTGTAGTAACTTAACCGTGGATGGTTGGTGGCTAAGAATGGATCTAGAGATGTATAAATATCTTGCCAATGGCAAAAATGTTATCATGTATGTTAAAGGCTTAGATGTTAAATGGAATCTTGGGTGAGATAGGAAGGGGATGGGAACCTGTTAAAGATGTATTAATATCCTATATCTCACTCTTGCAAAGTGAAATGTTATCTCCAGATTACACAGGTCCTCACTACTTAAAAACCAGGATTTCTTCGAAGAAGATGAATATGTATGGGTTTGGAGTCGTGGTTCTTGAGTTCGTTTCAAAAAAATAAGTGTTTTCCGCTAAAAGAGGCGAGATGTTGATGCGTGAGTGAGATATTGTACAGTTTGGTGTGCATTTAGGAATTCTTGGAAAGTAAGCAAGAAGATGAATCATGTAAATAGTTTTCTGAATAGCAGCAGCAAAAAAAATAGCAAATGAATAAGATACAAAAATTACAAACACCAAACACTTATAAAACAAACACAAAGAGAAAAGACATCATTTCGAAGACAAAAAGCGTCTATGGGCACGAGATAGACATTATATGAGGATGAATGTACAATCATAGAGATCCAGGGAGCCGTGAAGTGACAAAAGAGTTTAGGAAAATGGGTGATAGTGGATTGCCGACAAAGATTTTGAAATCAATCACGTTGCAAAAAAAATTTGAGTGTCAAATGTATAAGGTAAAAAGGAAATTTATGCTTTCGAGCAGATGAAAAGTGTAACTTAATGGTTTTGTAATATGTTTGTTTGATTTGTGTTTAGGATGGTGGTAGTAAACATTGAAAATACTCTGGTTGGTCAAAGTCAAAGAGAGCATCGATTGAAACTCTAGATGAAATTTGTGAGAAGAATAAAGTGTTCGATAAACTAATTATGACAATCATGGAACTTATTAGTGCATGTGCATCATTTAAAGATATCATCAATAGATAGTGAGGATGAAGGGAAGAATAGTGTGATGTCTGACCATTATATCGAGGTTGGAGTGAAGAAAAAGATAGACGATGAAAAATTGTTTATCGCCAACGCATGATCAACACTAGATTTACAAGATGGCTCGTTTATGCTATTGGATCAATTGTATTTGGTTATTAATGTTTAATGTATGTTTAATGGCCTCTTTTGAACGTCTAAGAGCATGTGTATTGCAAGTCTCTCAGTGAGTCTCTCAAATAATATAACATAAGAAATATGATTAATTTGAGAGGCTCATCCATGCGTTCTCACCAGTTTTTAGAAACTTATATTATTTAATTGTTATTTCTTATTTTATTGTTTTTGAGACATTTGGTGAGAGACTCCCATTATGGATGCTCTAATGACTTCTCTTTCATATCATTTTGTTTTGAACATCTAAACATGAATGTCTTCAATTTTATAAATTATTCTTGTACTAAGTAACATGTGTCTTAGAAGCATATTTTTTTCGGAAGACCTAAACATATTCATGCTACTTTATCAAAAATTTCTAATATTTTGGGCAAAATTTTTTATTTACGACTATGTAGTTTATGTTTAAAAGATTAAGTTGGTTTAATTTGTTTTCAATTTTTTTTTATGCTTAAAAAATACAATGTCGCAATTGGGTGAAAGAGGAAGCAAATATTAAATGTTTGCATTTTGTAGTTCATTTGCATTGCTGTGAGTTTATTTGTTACCTTTTGTTTGTGCCTTCTAATATGGTTTGTCTTTTGATTCATATGTACATGTGATGTTAATGGAAATTTAGGGTGAGATTTATTTATGTGTTTATATTTAGCTATACATGATGAATAACAATTTTGAAGGTAAACAAAGTTTACTTTAATCTAGGGGTTTGGAAGGTTCATTAAATAAGAACAAAAAGTACTACTCCATCCATTTCACAAAGTAGGATGTTTAGATATTTCACACATTTTAAGAACAAATTTAAATAACTAAATATACGTTTATTATAATGTTATTATTTCAAAATATTATATTTTATTATATTTAATTAATAAGAGTAAAATGGGTAAACAACCAAAACATTTACTTTGAAAACTTAAAATTTTATTTTTCGTAAAACCAAAAAAAAATCTAAAACATCATATTTTGTGTAAAGGGGAATATTATGTATATATGTAAGATTATGTTTAGTAAAAATCTTCTTAAAAAAACAAAAATAATTAAAAAGTAAGAAAGAGAGTGAGATGGATTCTATTGTCTATTTTTTATTGGTTCAATTCTATTAAAAATTTAAAAATTTAATTATATAACCAATTTATAATTAAATATTAATATTTTTTTATAGAGACTCAATAGGTCTCTCACTAATACCAATGTATATGCTGTAATGAATCTATATTTGTGAGAAAAAAAAATATTAGAAAATAGAATAAATCCTTTGCCCAAAAATAAGAAAAGAGAAGAAAGAGTTGGGTTCGTGTGGCGCCTCTTCATTTCAAAATCCTAATTCTTCCGTCGCTTCCGTCAGAACAGAACCCTAATTGTCTCAAGAGATTCTAAATCATGATATTGAGAACTCCACCGCCGAAGAAGCTCCGGTCCGACCCCGGAGATAGCCCCGTCCCCACCGGTGCCGCTCGTTCCGGCAATCATCTCATCATCTACGAAGATTCTCCACTTCCTGCTCCTGCTTCGCTTCAAACTTCTCATGATAATTCCGATCAGCACCTTTGCACATATCAATGCCGTCAAATGGTTCTTACTCATCCCTCTCCTAAGCTCCATATACACATTTTAAGCTATTGAAGATTAGCAAATCTGGTTTTTTTTTGTTTTTTTTTTTCTCATTTTTTTTCAGGTTAAAGCTGATGTTTTAGATGCTTTAAGTAAAGCAGAGAAACAAGTTGAGGAATATCAAACCAAATTAAAAACTCTAAATGAGAATTTCAGCGAAGCAGGTGATTTTTTATTTATTTCGAAATTAGAATTTTTTACTGTTTATTTGGAAAAATTCTGAGAATGGATTTGATTTTGTTATTCTACAAAACAGATGTTGAAAGAAAGAGATTACGAGATAAGTTCTTATACTCAGAGCAAGAATTAGCTGCTGCTAAAGGGCGTGAGAAGATGCTTCAGGAGCAGCTTTTAATGGAGATTAACAAATCTCAAGAGCGGTATACGAAAGAACTACAATCTTGCCATGAATTGGAGGTTGATTTTTTTAAACTATGGAGCTACTCTCATTTGAATTCTTTGTCATTGGTGTCATTATCATTAAAAGAGTTTTTTCTTTTTGTCCCTTTTCTCTTTTCGTTGGTACTAGGTAAATCTTCAAAATGAAATGAATCTTCGAAAGAATGCTGAGTCTTCTGCTGCGACAGCCGAAGAAAAAGCTAAACTCTTGGAGGATAAACTAAGTCAGTTATCTGGAAGTGTGGACAGGGAGAAAAAACGTTTGAACAATGATATTGCACAATTGGGTAAAGAAGCAAAGCTTTCTGTGTCTAGGATTGGTGCAGATGTAAGTATCCACTATGAAACTTGATATCTTCACTGAAGTTTTGTTTTTTTTCCTCTTGTAATCACTGTGCTTGCATTTGTTTTCCTTTGCTTTTAGCTTGAAAGGATGCAATGTAGGGCAAAAAATGCTGAGACGGAATCAGATCTACTAAGATCACAACTGGAGGATCTTAAAGTGAAATTTGACGAGGTAAGCTATACATGAGTTGCATATTAAACATAATAACATTTGTTAAGGTAATTTATTTTGCTGTTTCATTTGATTTTTTGTTTGCAGTGTTTGCAAGAAAAGACTGAAGCAGACAAGAAGCTGTCATCATTCACTTCACAAGCAGCATCTTCTTCAGATAACAGTGTATTGGTTAAACATCTACAGGAGGAACTGAAACGCTATGTAAGTCTTACCAGTTCTTAGTTTACATGTGTAATGAATTTACAACAAGTTGTTTCAGCATAAGATGCATCATTACTGGAATTGAGTATGAAAGTGGTAGAACATGTATCAAACTCTCTGTTTTATTCACCAGTAGAAGCTGTACTTGTTCTTCATTAACATGAGAAACTACTCATGACATAAAAATACGGTCTTCTATCTACTTAGCCTAAGTACTGAAAAATGGGTATCATGGTCCACAACTTATTTTAAATTCAAAAGTTGATCGTATATTCTACTTACATACTTTTCATCATTTGAAGAAGTGTACTATTTGTAGATTCTTTTTTCCACTTCTATACTTTCCATGTAATGTCTTTGTAATTTTTGTTTTTCTTGTCAATGTTGATTCTTGATAATTGTATCAGGAAACTGAAGTGCAAGAAGCTAGAAAGTTAAAATCACGGCACTTAGATGCTGGGTTGTTAAATGAGAAATTATTAGAAGAAAAGAGCCGTAGGGAAAGGGCTGAATCAGAGTTATCAAAATTGCACGAATTGCAGCTAAGCATGGAGAAGTTGGAGAATGAATTGTCGTCTTGGAAGTCATTGCTAAATGACATTCCTGGTGTATCCTGTCCTGATGACATAGTTACGAAACTCTTGGCACTGCAGAAGTATGTCAACATGGTCTTTACAGATTTTATCTTTTAACTAGAGTCTTCTTCTGATATTGTTTCAAATAATTATGCTTGCCATAAAAAAAATCTGGGCAGAAGACTGAGATGCTTGTTATGGTAGCATTTTCCTTAATTTGCTTTGGTGAACTAGATAGTTTTTATCAGAGACATCTGCAACACACCTTGGTCAGATGTAGCATTATATTTTAGAAATATTCTGGCTTGATAGTGCAATTCTAGCGGGTCAATTGTGGGGCTGTGAGCATCTAGAGCACTGATTTCTAGTTTACCAAGCACTCTGAGTTAACATATGTGTCTATAATACTTCCTAGTGACTTGTGTTTTTGCCTTTGAAGCGAGGTGCTTCAAAGCACTGTGAAGATTGGGGAAGCAAGTACACGTTGTAAACAACTGGAGGTGGCTCTGGATGCTACACAACTTGGCAAGCAGAATGCTGAAACTGAGGCTGCATTAGCGAAAGAGAAATCTGAGGCACTCAAAACAGATGTGAAGAGGATTGAAGTAATGGTAAGATCGAAAATTGTTGCCTGTGCTGTGTAGAGGGTCACACGTGCATTTCATATTTCGCTGGCATCGATTAAGGTCTCTTAAGTTGATTGTTGATTCTGGGGGAATAAAGGATAGCATTTTCCATTGGTGGCGCTCAAATGTTCATCATCTTATACTCAATATTCTTTTTGTTATTGTTTACTTGGTTTCTCCAGTTATCACTGTCTTTGCTTGGATATAAACTAGTTCAGCTCTGTATTTCATGCTGATTAGTGGGCTGAGCATAGAGATTTAATTTCTTTATTAAATGTGGAGAAAGTCCGTTTGTTTTTGAAAAGTGTATTTTATTGTTACATTTCGGTGCAAATTCCTCTGTATCGTACCATGACTCCATCACAAATTTATGACGAGTTGATTTATTGAACATAGAATTTCTTTTCAGGATAGGAGATAGCGTGTGTAGTCTAGTGTTGGAATTTGTTGCAAACATCCTTTATTGTGTATCATGAATTTAAGTTGCTAGTGTCTCTCTGATAATAATTTCTATAATTTTCTATCAGTTTGATCCACTATTACTAACGGAGCTTTGAATTTATAATGAAAGCTGTCATTGGTCACGGGGGAGAAAGAACAGTTAAAAGCTGTTTTTAATGAATTAAGGAAGTCAAACACTGAAGGAGCTGCAGATGTAACCCTTATTCAGGTTCTAGAATAACACTGTTCTTATTCTGATCTTCTTTTTTGTTGGAAACATAAGGCTTAGTTTGCTTTATTTACAGGGGTTTGAATCGTTTCTTGCAAAGAAGGAGAGCTATCTTAAGGATTTGGAGAAGGATCTAAGTCAACTAAAGGATGTCAATAATCGTCAACGTGATGAAATAGAACTTCTAAATGAGAAACTCGTCAGTGAAGCAAGGAGAATGAAGTCTCTGGAAAGGGAGAGTGATCGCCTTGGCTCTGAGATCTCTTTGCTGGAATCAAAGGTACAAATGCCAGATATGTGTACTTGCAAATAAGATTGCCAAAGAAATATTTGCTTATGGAAGTTTTACCTGCCATGGTCGATGCGAATTTTAAGAGCTTTTAATGGTGAATGGTCAATTTTATGTCCTGCTTCTTATATTTTTCTTAGGTTTCATGGAATGTTTTATTGTTGTAAAAGCGAACAGAACCTCTAACTTCAAACACTAGAGTTTGGTCGGAATAGTAACATTTATTTGGTTTCCTTTTTATTTGGTAGCTGGGTCATGGTGATTTTTCCGCTGCAAACACAAGGGTCTTGCGCATGGTGAATACTCTTGGCGTCGAAAATGAGGCAAAACAAACAATTGAGGCTTTACAGGCTGAGTTACAGAAGACAAAGGAAAGACTTCAAGCTGTTGAAGAATTGAAGAGCCAGTCTGGTAAATTTCTGGATGTTGACATTTTCTTAGTTTTTGTTACTGGGATTGCCACAAGTCTACCATTTAATTTCATTCTCACCATAAATCCACTACAAGCTGGAGAAGCATGTCTTAATTTCTCTGTGAGACGTATACTCTGTATCATATTCTATATTTCTCGAGAATAAAAGGGAGGCCAAAAATCTTGCTGTTGTTCTACTTCTGGAAGAGTTGAGAAGAAATATTGTAGAGATTCAAAATTTTTATTCTAATTTACATAATATGCTTTTATGACAATTTATTTTCATGAATATTCAGGAGATGCTGGGAAGCTAGTTGACTCTCATATAACAGGAAAGATTGCTCAACTAAAAGAGCAAATTGCTACGCTTGAAAAACGTGAAGAAAGGTATGTTGTTGAAATTGATAAGTGTTAACACTTTCTCTGTGTGGCTATGACCTTGCTTTCTCAGACTGAAGCATGCCAAGTATATGAAACAGGTACAAAACTGTTTTCGCTGATAGAATTTCTGTGTTTAGAAGGGCGTGTTGTGAGCTTTTCGGTTATAAGGTATGCCACTTACTCATCATAGCACTCAAATGTCTTTTTTTTTTCTGAGCATTACATTGGTTTCTTAAGGCAATGATTCTGGATATAAACTGATAATGTTGACTATAAAACTATAAAATGTCGTGTTCCTACTTTGTGACTTCATTGTTTTTATGAACTGTGGGTGTTATGTCTTTAGTTTCCCTGCCTTCTGTTTTCAACAATAATCATAACTCTTTGTTTATCTTGTGAATTTATTTTGAAAAATTCTGGCAGATTGTAATGGATGAACATCAGCGTCCCAACGGAATCCCAGTGACTCGGTTTACACTCCAGTCTATATATGCTCAAAGTGATGATGAAAAACTCGAATTTGATTACGAATCAGGAAACACCAGTATTCTAGTAAGTGATTCTTGCAACTTATATTAACTTTGACATTTTGGATTTAAAGCTTTTATCTCGGTTAAGTAACTGATAAATATGATTTAAATCCACCAGGACAATGGGTACACCACTCAGGGTGAGATCGCAAAGCAGGTAAAGTGCAGACATAATTTTTCCTTGGTAACAGCAGCGTGTTCTTAGTAAAATGTACGATCTCACTCTGTGTTACTTGCAGATAGAAATATTCATCAGGAAGTTCAACTCGATTCCCGCTTTTACAGCCAATTTAACGATGGAATCATTCAACCGCCGCACGCTATATTGACAGCAGTAAGTCCTTATCCCCAACCTGGGTTTTGTATATTTCTAAAGCCGGCTGAATATAAACATGAAACTGAAAGCCGCAGAGCGTTGTAGAACACGTCATCACAGGGCTTATCTATATCTGTCTTTTGTGGTGTCAGTAAACTCTATTTTTGGTATGAAGAAATGTGGTTTTGGATTGACTCATGATTAATAGAGTAGATAAGTGTTTCAAAATTAGTTAGATATTCAGAAACAATGTTAGATACAACAAAAAAAAAAAAAAAAAAAAGCGAAACTCAAAACTTTGTAAAGACTACTTAAGAGTGCCAAGAATAGGAACAAGCGTTTTAATATACGTTTACACAAGTCCACATCTATCAATCATGTGGTAAACAAAGTGCTCTAAAACATGGGAAATCAATCAATCATCCGAGACAAACCCGACTATGAGGACAACAACACTTGTGCCTTAGAGCAGCTCCCTTCAATATCCGAAAACAACACAATCTTGAGTTGAGTAGTCAAAACCAAAATCTATCTCAGCCCAATTATTATAGATGTGTTTAAGTGGGTGCCTTGGAACCAGGGCCGGCCTTTCTATAAATAAAGCAAGTGAAACACTTCTTTGAGCCACGTAATATAATCCAAATTGGAGGATTAACCATGAAGCTCTACTAAACAATAACCATGTTTAACCTTAGTCCCATGTAAGATTCCTTTGATACAGAGCCAATTCCAATAGACTTATTGGAGGGTCCCATTGGCGTGCATCCAGTACCTTAACTACATTTTCTGAACGGGCCAGAGCCAACCCGAGCTGGTCTTGTAAAAGATCCGATACAGAGCGAATCGAACACTACTTGAAAACGGCTCTTCCGCTCAGAAACGAAATGTTCCTGGAAATTCTTGGTCCAATGTATAGATGGCGAGTGCTTGATCGAATTGATCAGGTCATGTAGGAACAAGGTTTTTTTTGGAGATTGGATGCAGTTACT
The DNA here is from genome assembly GCA_014578085.1 of Cardamine resedifolia. NCBI lineage: Eukaryota > Viridiplantae > Streptophyta > Magnoliopsida > Brassicales > Brassicaceae > Cardamine > Cardamine resedifolia. Next base: position 11,849 of record VBRH01001259.1, on the reverse strand, counting down.
AATTCATGATCTGACATGTACAGAATGAAAATTACCTTTTGCTCAATACTAGAATTCACAATTGAAGCATCTAAGGCTGCATTAATCGTGGATACATGACATAAGGGATTGCTTATTTTTTTTTTTGTATTGAAATCTGTGTGTTGTTGTTTTAGACAATACAAAAAATGGTGACTTTCACTTACCCATTCAGTGACTTTGGCACTGGATGGACTTTACCAAAATTGGTACTAAGAAAATTCGAATTTAGAATTTTTCAAAAAAAAAAGAGGATCATTTTTTAATATGGTTTGAAAACCTTTTGTAACTCGAATTTTCGATTATAAAAGATGGAATCGACCAAATCGATATATAAAAAATGATAAAACTGAAAATATTGTAAAAAATGAAATGTCACAATATTTTTTTTTAAACATGCCAAAGTGATGGAAAAAAACATATATCTTTTACATATCCCCCACCCTTTCCACCTTTTTTGAAATGATATAAAAAAGATACCTTCATTTACAAGAGAAAAAAAAGTACATTTTCAAAGTCCTGGAGAAGGAGATACATCTTGGGTTGACATATAGTGCGATATGGTTCTACATCGACAAGCAAGAAAAAAAAGAAATAAATTATCTAACACGTCATTTCTATACTAAATTCAAATTGCGTTGGTGTGTCAGAAGAAGGATAGCTATACTGATTCGGTAGACTCTAAAAATACCCTTGGTACTTTATTGACTATCTCACAAAGATGCAATCTCAGATTCATCTTTTACAGAATCCATTTGAATTTACTGATTCATCTTTTACAGAATCGATTCCCTATGAGAATATCTGGAGTTCAATATTTCTAGAAGCACAAGAGAACGTTTTTTTTTCCTGATATTATTACCAGTATCCACCCTTTTAGGAATCTCCTTCACTAGTTTAGCAAAAATGGAATGAAATGATTTCTTTTGTTCTTCAGTTGAAATAGGTAAATAATTGCTCGGTTTCTGCAATTTTTTTCCATTCCTCTGTGTAAATAACCTAATATGGGTTCACAGTCAACAACATCCTCACTATCATTTTAATAGATGACTTAGGTCTATGTCAATAAAAAGAAACTCAAAAGTAATAAATTAAAAAAGTTTGGACCGGGAATTTCTTGGATCTTCTAAATAAAAGAAGACCTTCTAAGTTTGAAAATAAAAAAATGATAGGAATCTTCTCATCATCTTATACATAACGAATTTTTGTGGTATATTCATATCACGATTTTTATAAGGTTCCTCCCTCGACTGAAATTTAATGGGATCCGCAGAGACCATGTTTTGAATTAAGCCTCATTATTATTATTGAAAATTAAAAACTTTGGAAAATACATTTGTAATATAGAATAGGTTTTTGATTCTGTTTATAAATATCCAAATAGATAAATATAGAATTTATGGGGCAATTACTTATAAGTACATTTTGTGCAACAGGCCCTTCCTATCTGATAGCAAAGGATTCCATGATCCTGAACCGATCTGCAAACCCCAAGATATTATTACAGTGAAGGATGAACAAAACTCTAGAACTTTGGTTCAAAATCTTCTTGATTCATCTGCTCCTAAGGAAGGAGATAGTGCATCAAGGTGTTCGCAAGGGCCAACTTGATCCTCTTCCCCAGGGATCAATCCTAGACGAGGGAACCCTAGGAGAGCCGCCGACTCCAACTACCGTCCATGTATAATCCATACTAGATCTGACCAACTGACCATCCTACCTCCTCTACGTTCTTGACAGCCCATCTTTGTCTTCAGTACAGTCTTTCAGTGGCATGTTTCGGTCCTTTTCTCCATTACTTAGAAAAAGTGAGCCACCGGTTCAGGTACAAGATACTATTATTACCGCCTGGACAATTAGACACCATGATGAACATACTCTCCTATGAATATGCTCTCCTAGCAACACACAAGATCACGACAAGTGGTTCTATCTGCATTACTCTGAAATCTGATAAGCTTTATATTCATTAATTTGCAAAAATTTGTGCTCTCTCAGATCAAACCTCAGACCTGGTGTTTCCACGGCCCCTCCTCCTCACGTTTCATCCTTTATATATATATAATTTCTTTTGTTTAACATAAATATTATTTTTTGATAATTTTTTTTTTGTGTAGGTTAATTTCCTTTTACATTAGTTATCCGATCTCTATTCAAAGAGAGCTTTGTTTTATTTCACGTTTATAAAAATTAAGAGAAGTTGGAGTTATAAGAGAGAGACCGAGAAGCGATGAGGATGGAGAAAATTAGTGAGGCGGTCGAGGAAGGATCATATAGAAAATACAGTATAACCAATATAAATTAATAAATGATAAATTAATAAATATTACAAAATAATAAAATTCTTCGGTTTCGAGTCAAATCAGTATAAAAATGAAAAAAAATCGATAAAATAATAAGTTAATAATTAAAAAAAGCTCTATATAAATATATGGCCTCAATAATATCATAAATTAATAATTTTATGAATGTACGCAAATACAGTTAAGATAAGTATAAGATATGTAAATAATTTTAAATGCTAGAACTATTTTTATAAACATTATCGATTGTAACTATTTTTATAAACATTATCGATTATGGTTACATATAGTAACCATAATTTATTGTGTTCTATAATTTACAGGAAAATATCATTTAAAACCTTGAATCTTGCTTTCTAACTTGACCCTTAGCTTGATGTTCAACTTCTTCTTTGTTTAAGCTTCTGTGCAATAAGATGCTTAAATGTGCTGATAAAACTAGATCCTGTTACACAAACCCAAACAATATTCAACACTTCCCCAATCAAATCAAAATCACAGTACTGATGGATCTAATTTGTATCTCACCAATGTATTATCTCCTTTGGTCTTCTTCATAATAGCTTTAAAAGCAGTTTTATAAGCATTACATCCATCAGTAGCCTTCTTCATCTTCAATTTCATTGTAATTTTTCTGTTCTTCCAAATCCTGAAACCACAAGAAAGCCTGGTTAATTGCTATTTGAATTGAACTTAAAAAAAGAGTATGTTGATGATTTAATGAATTTGAATTGAATTGAATTGAATTTTCCATTCGCAGTCTAATTCACCATTAATCAATAAAGAATCTAAAGATAACTCTGTGGCATTACAACTTATCTAATATCTCAAAAAAAAAATGGCAAATGAATGAATTAATAAAGCTCACTAATGAATGATTTCCACAGGAATCAAACGAAAGTCCTGCAATTCCATAAAGAAAACACAAACGAAACAACTGCACCCATTTATTTTTATTTTTTTTATTATTATTTTTTTAATATAACTATTAAAATTCCCATAAATAATAATAAACAACCTCTAAACCATAGAAATAAAATTCCAATAAATTAATTAAACCGCTCAAATTAATTCAACAATAAATCCCGGTTCAAAATTAAATCCACATAACCATGACCCAAAAACATTAAATAAAAATCACCAATCTAGACCATCCCCTCTTCCTCGCCCTGATCTCACGGTCACACTTTTTCTTTTTCTGCATCAATTAAAACAAAAGAGATGCATAAGTATTTTAATAAATACTTAGTGAGACAATCCTCTCATCTACAGACTAACAAATAATTAAGATAATTAATA
>VBRH01001257.1:4373-21536 GCA_014578085.1 Cardamine resedifolia | reverse complement strand
GCTGAACATGAAAGAGGCCCAGGATCGGCAAAAGAGTTATGCCGATAAGAGGTGGAAAGAGCTTGTGTTTGAGGTGGGAGATAGTGTGTATCTCAAGATGGCTTTGCTGAGGGGTCCAAACAGGTTCATTACTACGACTAAGTTGTGTCCAAGGTATATGGGGCCGTTCCGGATTATAGAGTGTGTTGGACCGGTAGCCTATCGGTTGGAGTTGCCCGAGGTTATGCAAGCATTTCATAAGGTCTTCCATGTGTTGATACTTAAGAAGTGTTTGCATAGGGGTGACAAGGTGTTGGCTGAGAAGTCAGATCTCCAGCCCAATATGACCGTTGAGGCGAGACCTGTGAGAGTTCTCAAGCGGAGGGTCAAGGAGCTTCGTTAGAAGAAGATTCTGATGATGCAAGTTCTGTGGGACTGTGACGGGGTGCAGGAGGAAACTTGGGAGCCAGAAGCTCTGATGGAAACGAGGTTCTGGAAGTGGTTCCAGAAACAAGCTGCGGCTTGAGTTCCATCGAGTGGTTCCAGTTTCAGTTTGTAGTTGTATGCTATGTGTTCATTATGTATTTCTGTTGCGTAGAATGATGTTACATTATGATTGTATAATAAGATGTGTATTTCTTATTATTGTTGACTTGGGAGTCATGTTTTTGCATTACGTTTGGGTGTTAAAAAGCGTTAATGCAGTGAATAATAAGATGGCAGTTCTTATTGATGTGGCCACGAGTGCCATGGAAAGCTTTTAATGGGAATTTAAAAGCTTGGTTCGTAATCGGGAAGAGATTATGGTGTACCCAAAGTGATTGGGTATAGGTGCGATAACCTGGTTATTGGTTATGCACGACAGATATTTTGGGTGGGGAATATGGGTGATGCCGGTGTTGCCTTGCGAGGATTTATGCGGATCATGGGAGGTAGTTCAGTCGAGATGCTTATAGATGTGTGACTTATTGCTCGATGAGAGGACTAGTTTATCTGGTGCCGATAGCTTGCAGGACTGTGTGTCTTGAGAGTGTGAGTGGCACGGTACCCAGACTTGGGAGGTGTATAGCCTAGAGGGATATGTGATACCATGGATTCGTAAGGAGTATATCCTAGACGTAGGATATATTGCCTAGAATTAAGTGGTTTGAGATATTGAGACTCTTAGAGGTTATATTACCGAGGGAGTGGTACGGCAGATACCCAGACTCGGAGATGCTGTGGTGTCTTGGGTGATGTGGTATGGGTGATACCTTGCGAGGTATGGTAGATATCTTGCGGGATATGGCAGATGCTCAGAACTCAGAGATGCTGCGGTGTCTTGAGTGATGGGGTTTGGTCTGCGTATGAGCAATAAGCACATATGATGCTGCGGTGTCATAAGCATAGGAACTGAATGGGAAACCTCGGAGGTTAGTAGTAGACCTCGTGTGAGTGTTGAGTTGGCCGGGTTGGCCAACGATTAAGAATCGTTGCGATGATTAGGGTTTATTGGAGATGAACGGTAACGTAGATTCGAGGTCGAATCTATGTTAGTGGGGGAGAATTGTAACGCCCATGTCCCGAAAAGAAATTAATTGATTTAATTCTTTCGGAATTTTTTCGAGTTTATGAACCATCAACAAATCTTGAGAAATTGATTATTGGGGTTGAGATAATCAATTTAGATTTGTTTTGGGGGTGTCATAAATCGTTTTAAGAGTTTAAGGGCCGATTGGTAAAGTTGTAAAAGTTGGGGGACCTTTGTTGCAATTTCAGAAAGTCATTTTTGACTTGTCTTCTTCCTTCTTCTTCTCTTCTTCACGCCATTTTTCTTCAGGGGAGGGAGAGTTTGAGCTGGAGAGATTAAGAGAGAAGAGAAGAGAAGAAAGAAAGAGAGGTTGAGAGCTTGTGAAGCTTGGATCTTGCGAGATCAAGGGAGTTTGAGGCTTAGAGAAGCGGTTGGAGGCTAGGAGGTTTTGGCGTGAGCTTGATGAGAGCGTGGTGGTCATTCTTGAGCTCGGGAAGTCCATTTCTAGATAGATCAGTCATATTTAAGGTGAGTTGTGACCAAAGGTTATCCTTAGAGCTTGTGTGGGGGGATTGGGTAGTTGATTCTCATTTTTGATTGAAATTGGCGAAATCTTGGATTTGATTTCGGGAAGTTTTGACAAGTTGTAGGGGTAAGAGAACCTTGCTTGTGAGTTTGTTATGCTTTGTTGAGCATTTTTGATGATTTTCGTGGCTTGTTAATGATCTAGTTTAACTGGTTTAACTGGTTCAACTGGTTTTCCATCAGTTTGGGATTGATCGATCTGGGTCAAGATCGATCGATCGGGTGCTTGCGTTTGGAAGATTTAATTTGTGGTTAATTATTTTCTTCTTGTTGTTTTGGTTGTTTGATTGCTTGATTCTTTCGGATAGCATGTTGTTGGGGGGATCAATCTCACTCAGCGTTTGGCTAGCCAAATGTTGATGCATCACTTTTGTCGATGCATGTAAAGATAAGGCGTGATCGTGGAATCGAGGCGGCGAAGAGGGGATGATGAAGACTCGGGTTTTATTTTACAGTTTTTGGTTTTAAACTGTAATGTCGTTGTTGAATGTTTAATATTTATGTTTAAGTGTTTAGTTCGATTGCGAATTTATTGGTATATAATAAATCGCTGTCGTTGAATTATTTAATAATATTTATAGGAATATTATTTAAAAAAAGGGCGGTTGTTTCACCGGGAGGGTTGTTTAATTTATTTATTTACTGTTGCTTGTTTGTTATTGTTGAATTTCCGTAAACCGTTAGACCTTAGTTATTGCTATTGCGGATTTATTGGGTTATAATAAATCGTCGAATGCTGTTTTATGATTGAGTTAATTAATTTAGTTCATGCTGTGGGATTTTAATATTTATAGGAATATTATTATATAAAAAAGGTTGGGTTTTTTTTCATACCTAGCCACTCCTCCGGTCCTCGCCAAACCAGACGATGGTGAAATTATGTATCTTTACATCACAACTTTTGACGTAGCATTTAGCGGGGTACTAATCAAAGATAAACGCGGTGAGCAATGACCGATCTTCTATGTCAGCAAAACGCTCGAAGCTACAAGAAGCAAGGTATTCACCATCCGAGAAAATAGCATTCGCAATAGTCACCTCAGCTTGAAAACTCCGACCTTACCTCCAGAGTCACCCGATCATCGTACTCTTAGACATCAACATCAGAACAATCCTCCATTCTCCAAGTCAGCCAGGTTGACTAACCAAGTGGGCGATAGAACTCAGTGAGTATGACATCACATATCAGCCGCGGAAAGCTCACAAATCTCAGTTATTAGCCAATTTCTTGATCGAATTGCCCCAAGAAGTCATTACATCAGATGAAGTTAAGCAGGTCTGGGAATTTCATGTCGATGGTGCTGCATCACAACAAGGTTCCGGAGTAGGCATTCGACTCAGGTCGCCCACTGGAGAAACACTAGAACAAGCTTTTCACCTAAATTTCAAGCCGACCAACAACGTAGCAGAATACGAATCTCTGATAGCCGGCCTCCGCTTAGCCAAAGCCGTCGGAGTCGAACACTTGAAAGCTCATTACGACTCTCAATTAGTCGCAAGTCAGTTCAGCGGTGAGTATGAAGAAAAAGACGAATGAATGGGCAAGTATCTCAAGTTAGTCCAGGAACTCTCTAAAGACTTCACAACATTCGAGCTCATCAAAATTAGTCGAACAGAAAACAAGTCGGCAGACGATTTAGCAGCTCTCGCAACTACAACAAATCCTGGTAATACAAGATCAATTCAAATCGACGCAATCACTAAACCAAGCATTTATATATCGCAAGAAATTTGTGCCATCAACGAGGAAGACGACCAGACAGAGTACACGGACAATCCACCACTGGAAGATTGGCGGGTCCACATAAAAAACTATATCATCGATGGCACTACGCCAGATGACAAGTGGGAAGCTCGACGACTCAAACCCCGAGCAGCTCGTTACACACTAGTCGGTGATGCCTTTTATCGATGGAGCTCATCCGGTTTTCTGCTAGTTTGCGTTCACGGCATATAGATTTATCTAATAATGGCAGAGACACATGAAGGAGCAGGAGGTAATCATTCTGGCGGTCGAGCTTTAGCCCTAAAAATCAGAAAGCACAGACATTTTTGGTCAAGTATGATAAACGATTGCGAGAAGTTTTCAGCTAAGAGCGAGAAATGTCAGCAACACACACACATGATTAACTCACCGACCGAGCCACTAACTACCGGAGCAGCACCTTATCCTTTAATGCGGTGGGCTATGGACATCGTGGGACCCCTGCCACCATCCCACGTCAAGAGATTCGCCCTTATTCTCACAGACTACTTTACCAAACGGATGGAAGCAGAAGCATACTCTTCAATCCATGACAACGACGTTAAGAAGTTCCTTAGGAAAAATATCATCTGCCATCACGGTATACCTTATGAGATCGTCAACCTCCACCCAGGTTGAAGGATTTTGTAATAAATGGAAAATACAACTTTGCATGTCGACTCCTCGTTACCCCCAAGGGAATTGACAAGCGTAAGCCACTAACAAGACGATCTTAGACGGTCTGAAGAAACGACTCGGCAAGAAGAATTGGATGGTGTGCTTTGGTCACATCGAACTACGCCAAGACGAGCTACTAATCGATCACCTTTCTCACCAAAGCAAGCGTGTAATAGAATTCTAGAGAACTCTAATCTCAATGATGAAATGTTGTTAGAAAATCTCATGAAATTGAAGAATTGCGTGATCAAGCGCTACTCTGGATGCAAAACTACCAACAATCAGCAGCACAGTACTACAACAAGAAAGTACGCAATAGATTTTTCAAAGAATGCGACTTAGTTCTCAGAAGGGTCTTCAAAAATACCAAGGAATGCAGCAATAAGATGGGAGCAAAATGGGAAGGTCCCTACTTGATATCCAAGGTCGTCGAACCAAAATTTTATGAGCTCATGACAATGTCCTCCAAGCCAGTTTTGTACTCGTGGAACTCCATCAACCTCAAGTGCTACTACTACTAGATCACCACTATCATAATGTCAGGGAGTGAACTACGTTCGACTTGATCCCGCCACAACGGTTACGTAGGCAGCCCAACCTAGGGTCCAGTTTCTCAAAAAAAAAAAAAATCCTATGTAAGAACTACGTTTCGGCTTGATCCCTCCAGAGGGTACGTAGGCAGTCTCTCTAAGACACAGCTATTATACTTAAAAGATTCATTCTTCTTCCGCAGACCCAAATGTTCGAATAAGCCTCGCATCCAAGTATGCTCGCTACTTCTATGTAAACCGAGCTCAGTCACGTCTTTTACAAAATCCGAGCTGTCTTGTCTTCAATATAAACCAAGCTCAGTCTTGTCTTCGATATAAACCGAGCTCAGTTTTGTCTTCTATGTAAACCAAGCTTAGTCTCGTATTTTAAACCGAGCTCAGTCTCGTTCTATATGTAAGCTGCGCTCCAAGACTCACATTATTTTTAAGGAATAAATCATCACCCTGGCCAGGTGTTCGATCATTTTGTAAGCCGAGGCCAAACCTTGCACACCAAGTTGTCCGAGATAAATTAGTCGATCTTCAGCGCAATATGGGCCTGACTTTACATAAAATGAATGGGGAAGTGTAACTCGAGGTGGCAACTCACATCGGTAACGTAGAGCCGGGGCAAGTCCCGCATTACCGCTCTAAGTCACCTAAGAAAAAGTAAGTCAAGCACATCTTGCACAATCAGATCCTGACTTGGACATATAAAAAAGGGGACAAGTATAACCCGAGCTCTCAGTTTGTATCTTTAAATCAAAAAAGCCGAGTCATCTCATATTAACTCGAGCTTAAAAACTCACTACAAAACACACAAGCGTAGGTTTATCTAAGGTAAGCCGAGAGATGTATTGCCCAAATATAAACTCTACCATCTTTCGCTATTTGTCAAAGCTATTTAGTAGAAGTAGTCACTTACGTTTAAACAGAACTATACTCAAAAATTAATCCGAGGTCGTTTCATAAGTCTGTTTCACTAAGGTAGTTTTTGCAGAATAATCCGAGCTCATTCTCGCATCATAAGCCAAAAGCACCTTTAAACAGACAGATAAGTGATATTACTAACATGCATACAAAAGAAATCATAAAGAGTACAAACCCCTCCAGACAATATATTCATACAAGAGTCAAAGCAAGAAAAAGAAAAAGAAAAACTAAGTAGCAGGAGCACGGGATGTCGGGGTCCTCATAGATTGAACGTCTTCTTCATAGATAATCCCATCATTAGACCCATACGGGTCGACATCAAGCTGTACACTAAGAGGAATTTTGTCAATAGTCAATGGGACGACCAGATCAAATCTAGGAGCTCGGTCACATTTATCATATTTGCCCTCACTTCATATTCTTGTTATTATGCAGCAAACCCAGCTATCATCTCGTCTGGAATGGCTATCTTCTTCTCAGCCTTCAAATATTCCAGAGCTTCTTGAGTCCCCTGAGCTTGACCGTACAAAGACTGAACCTCTTCAACATCCTTTGAACTACGGAGAAATGATTTAACTTTGTCGACAATGTTTCCCAATACTGTCGAAAGCCGCTCTGAAGTCCCCGTTCATTAGCTATCCGAATCTCTCTTGATTTTCTAAGCCGAGCACAATCTTCGACATACTTCTTCTTGAGCGCTTCATGTTTAGACTTCAAAGTTGAATGCTGACCCTCCAAGACCTCATGTTCAACCTTTAGCTTTTCCATCGCGATATATGCCGCACCAAGTTTGGCAAAATTATCAGCTCGGTCCCTCTGAGCTTCCTCCAACTCTAACGCCAGCTGCTCGGCCCTTTAGTGCTCCTCGCGGTACGCACACTTTGCATCGTCAAACGCTGTGACGAGAATCCTCTATTCAGCCAGCTCATCCTCCGACCTCTTGATCCATTGATGAAGACTCCCATAAATTTTATTCACAGCCCCAACAGCGTGTACAAAATTTTTTGTTGAACTAAGAGCCCAAAAATAACACATAAATTGAAGAACCATAAGGACGAGACGATCTCTTACCCTAATAGTGTAATTAGTGAACTGTTGGTAGATCTTCTGCTCTTCCATTTTTTTCAGCTCGGGCAATATTCCACCAGGACCACCAACAATCCTCAATAAACTACCGCACGCTGCGGGATCTTCGTACATAGGCATGTCCGCATTATACTGGCACCTGAAGGACTCACCCTACTTTGGTACCTTCTTAGGAGGAGCTCCATCATTGTCAAGCACACCAGCAGGTCATTTTCTTGAATTATCCTCAGTAATCAGAGGATCCACTGGTATCTCGTGAGCAACAAGTGGAGAGTCAGCAACCTTCTTGCTTGCTGCTTTCTTGGCGGGAGTCATCTTGGGACGAGCAGATTTATAAGACACGCCTTTCTTTTTTGACATATCAACCTCCTTACCTTTAGGGTTAGCATCCTGCGGTTCAGAGGTCGGCTTGGTAGTCCTAGCTGGTACATTCACAGCTAGAGTGTTCGCTTCTCCCTATGGTCGACTAGAACTACCTCCAGCCTTCATCTTTTTAATCAAACTTGAAACTTTAAGGGAAACTGGCGCCATTTGTGCTTGGTCTTGATCGTCGACCTGATCGCCCTCTTTCTCTACTGATTCTTCTTCTACTTCTCCTTCGGTCTCTTCTTCAGAGTCCGAGATCGGTTTAAACAAAGATAAGTCGTACCTAGCTAAAAAAAGTAATACAACAATTATTATCACTACAAAACAGGAGAAAGAGAAAGATCAACCTACTGCGGCAAAAGAAATAGACGACAAACCTGAGGAAAGACGTCTCTGACACGCTTCAAAATGAGCCTGGTCGACCTCTGGCCACTTCACTCTTCCCAACGTATAAACTTTATCGAGAGAATCGTAGAAACCAATAGATGGAGGCAAAGAGCAAGGATGCGGAGCTGAAATATATAAAAAAAATCGTTAGAAGAAATTTGATATAACATCAAAACTCGTTAGTGGTGGCATCTAAGCATAATGTAAAACCCATCTCCTGAAGAAGCGATTGGGACGATCAAAGGAAGTCAACTTGTTGATTTTAGCAAAAAAGTAGAACCGATCCCACTGTTTTACATTGTTGCCCGTCCCATGGGTAATTAGTTTGTGCACCGGATTGGTACTAAGGTAAAAGACCCTTTTTCGGTCTTTAGTTCCTTTAATCATACATGCTTCTTTCAGAAAACGGAGGTCAACGTCAATTCCTAATTCACCACCAAGCAGCAGGAGACCGACCAGGTGAATAATCGACATATACAAGAGTTGAGAGATGGCGATCCTCTACTCATGACAGTAAGCAACAAGAAGTTGTGGTAGAGGAAACTAGAGTCGACCTTTCAGAAAAATGATTCGTATAAGCAAACCTACCCTTGCGGGCAGTGTGAAGGTCTAATACCAAGCTCTGGAATTATTATTTCCACCAGATCGGATATCCCGCATTGCGATCTCATTGTTGCAATTGATTCTTCTGTACTTCAAGACGGAAGAATGCCAGACTCATTATCACAAACGAAGTATTTATGCCCTCTTTCAACCATTTTCTTGTTTGGACCTCGATGCCTTTTCTTAAGATGAGCAGAAGAGCTTGGAGTACTAGTGGCAATCCATCCAGCAATCGCTAAGAAGATCTAAGTCCTAGATTTCATATATCTTTTGTCTTCTTGCTCAAAAACCCTAAATTCTCTTGTTACTTGTTTGACAATCATCAATAAGATGCCTACTTCTCATAAACCCTAATCTTTGAAACCCTAATTCTTTCTCTTTGAGCCTATGGTTCAACACCTATGCCATTTTTCTCGTTAAAAAAAGTGATATGAATATGAATATGATACAGAGTGTTCTCCATTCTTACTTTACACAAAAAGGAGTACAAAACATTAGATGAAGATACAACAAACAAAAGGAAATGCTTCAACTAAAAACCAACAAAAATTTGACACATCACACATATAGAACAATCAAACTCAAAACCGAAAAAATCTTAGCGGTTTCTACGCTTAGTCAAACCAATTGTGTTGAAGAGCAACTCTGGCTTGCATGAAGAAATGAATTGTGCTATTGCCAATCCAAGCATTAATCCAGTCCCATACCCTACGACCACTGCTTTCCAATTCAACATTGCTTCCTCTTCTTCCTCTTATTCTGTAGGGAAATGACATATATTAGAAAAATTCTCATAACTTCCTTCTCGTTTGCATCATACTTATATAGATGTCATAGAATCACATCTCGTGATCAAAAGAAATCTAGAAGATTTTACATTATGATATGATCGCCTTGGTCACCCAGGTACTACAATAATGTGAAAAATTATAGAGAACTCACATGCCTATTCACTGAAAATCCATGAAATACATCAGGGGAATAAAACGATATGTGATGTTTGCTCTCTTGGAAAATTGATCATAAGGCCATCGCCAACCAAAATTGATAAAGAATCACCAAATTTCGTTGAACGAATCCAAGGAGATATTTGTGGACCAATACATCCACCATGTGGACCATTCTACTATTTTATGGTATTAATTGACCCATCCATCAGATGGTCACATGTATGTCTATTATCATCTCGACATATGGCATTTGCGAGATTTCTAACTCAAATAATCAAACTGAAAGCTCAGTTTTCTGATTATCCCATTAAGAGAGTTAGATTAGACAACGCTGGTGAATTCACATCCCAAACATTCAATGAGTATTGTATGGTATCGGGAATTGAAGTTGAACATCATGTATCTCATGTTCATACACAAAATGGTTTGGCTAAATCATTAATTAAACGTCTGCAACTATTTGCAAGACCATTGATCATGAGATCAAAACTTCCACCTTCTATATGGGGACATGCCATTTTGCATGCAGGAGAGGAGCACTTATTCGGATAAGACCAAGTGCATATCATAAGTATCCTCCATTATAATTAGCATTTGGTCGAGAACCAAATATTATCATCTAAGAAATTTTGGTTGTGCGGTGTATGTGCCTATAGCACCACCACAATGTACAAAGATGGGACCACAAAGAAGGTTGAGAATATATGTTGGTTTTGATTCTCCATCAATTATACGATACCTAGAACCGCAGACTGGAGACATTTTTACGGCGGATCCACATACAAAACAATCAGAACTAGAAGTTCGACGGATTATGCATTTGCAGAGTATAGCAAATCAGCTACCTTATGCATTGCAGATACCAAGATGATAACTAAATCACATATACCAGCTGCAAATTTTCCTGCACGAATTGAAATTCCAAAAGAAGTTGGAGGTGTAGAGGATACACGTGAGTCTAGGACACGCTTGAAGCATGGTAGACCCATTGGTTCTAAGGATAAAAATCCTAGAAAGAAAAAGGAAGCTGAAAAAGCATGATCAACCCAAATTAGTAGAAAACATTTTGGAAGAAACAAATCGTGAGTCTAATGACAAAGTAGAGCATCATGAACCTCAAAGAAATCATGAGATTTCTATCAACTATATCCATAATAGAAAGATATATGGAATCGAAATAAATTGGATAATGTTGATGACGTTTTCTCATACATTGTGTCAAAGGAAATAAATGAGAAAAACGATGATCCATAACCAAAGTGTGTGTATGAATGTCAAAAGAGGACATGACTGGATAAAATGAAAAGATGCAATACAAGTTGAACTTGACTCACTCAATAAACGAAATGTATTTGAACCTATAGTACTCACACCTGAGAATGCGAGGCCGGTTGAATACAAATGAGTTTTTGTTAGGAAACGAAATGAGAAAAACAAGATTATGAGATACAAAGCTCGTCTCGTAGCTCAAGGCTTTTCTCAAAGACCCGAGATTGATTATGAGGAAACATATTCCCCAGTTATGGATGCCATTATGTTTAGATTCTTAATGAGTCTAGCTGCTAATGAGAATCTAGAGATGTGTCTCATGAATGTTGTTACATCATATATATATATATGGGTCATTAGATACTAATATCTATATGGGAATTCCTGATGGGTTTAAGATACAAGAAGCATTAAAATCCAAATCAAAAGAGTTATGTGCAATAAAATTGCAAAGATCATTATACGGGCTAAAGCAATCTGGACGAATGTGGTATAATTCTCTCAGTGAACATTTAACCAAAGAAGGATATGTGAATGATCCTATATGCCCATGTTTTTCATAAAGAAAACAATATCCGGATTTGTTATAATCGCGGTACTTGTTGATGATCTAAACATAATAGGAACTCAAGGGAAAATACAAAAAGGCGCATATTATTTGAAAGGAGAATCGAGATGAAAGATCTCGGACAGACAAAGTATTGCCTTGGTTTACAAATTGAGCATTCTTAAAAGGGTATATTTGTAAATCAATCCACGTACACCAAACGAATGTTAAAACGTTTTAATATGGATAAAACAACTCCTCTCAGTACTCTAATGGTCGTTAGATCACTTAATGTTGAAAGTGACTCATTCCGACCGCCTGAGGAAAATGAAGAAATACTTGGTCCTGAAGTACCATATCTAAGTGCAATCGGAGCTTTTATGGATCTCTCATATTGCACTCGACCTGATATCTCATTTTTTGTTAATCTTTTGGCTAGATTTAGTTCCTCTCCTACACGAAGACATTGAAATGGAATTAAACATGTATTTCGTTATCTTCAAGGGAGTATTGATTTAGGGTTATTTTATCCTAAAATTTTTAGTGGTCAATTGATTAGTTTTGCAGATGCATGTATTTTGTCAGATCCCCATAAAGCCCGATTGCAAATTGGATACATTTTTATGATCGGAGGCACTGCTATATCTTGGCGTTCTCAGAAACATACGCTTGTGGCCACTTCTTCAAATCGTGCTGAAATCATTGGGCTCTATGAAGCAAGTAGATAATGTGGATGGTTAAGATCAATAAGCCAACACATCCAATCAAACATTGGGATTAACGTAAACATTGAACCAACTATATTATATGAAGACAATGCTGCATGTATTGCTCAAACAAAGGAAGGATATATCAAAAGTGATAGAACCAAACATATCCCTCCGAAGTTCTTTTCATACACTCAGGAACTTGAGAAGACTAAAGTCATTGAAGTAAATTATGTTCGATCATGTGATAATGCCGCATATCTCTTCACAAGGTGTCGAGCGAGCATCGAGCTTATGAGATGCATAAGATTTTATCCATGGAAAACATAAACACCCAAAAAATTTTAATTTTTGAAAATTGGGAATATTTCCCGTTAAGAGCTGAAAAGGAGTTTTAAATTCTAAATGCAAAGTTGGCATACGATTTATTATATAAACCACTGTAGTAAATGCAAAGGTCCAATACGACTTGGGCATCGAGACATGCGACATTAGAGCAAGACCCGTTTCAACAATATGTCTATGACAGCGCTCAGCAATACCATTAGCTCAGGTATATGTGGAGGACTTGTCATATGAGATATGCCATGAGTAGAAAGAAAAGAAGCTAAACCAATATATTCACCCCCATTATCCGTATAGAGGGTTCGAAGCTTTTGTTGAAATCGGTTTTCAACCAATGCTTTAAATTTGGTAAAAACATCATAAACTTGCGATTTTTGTTTTAAAGAATATAACCATGTGTATCTAGTAAAATGATCAACAAAAATGACATAATATTTAAAACCATCTGTGGAAATGAGAGGAGATGTCCAAACATCCAAGAAAATTATATATAAAGGAAAAGAAGACTTTAAAGATGAATTTGTAAAAGGTAACTTGTGCATTTTATTAATAGAACAAGCATGACACGGATGAGCAAGCAAAGCATTGGAAACAAGTGGTAAATCAAATTGTGAAATAACTTTTTGAAGAATCGGAAAAGCCGGATGACCTAAACGAGAATGTCAATCCGAAAGAGTAATTTTAACAACAGATGCAAAAGCAAGAGAAGGTTGAATATAAGTGTTGAGTTTTGGCCACTCATAAGTGCCACCGTTTTGGCCACTCATAAGGCTTGCCTTCTAGACGAAGAGCCCCCATTTGTAGGTCTCTCACCTGGAAATATGTGGGAGTGAAAGTAACCGCACCATTGTTAGCTTTACACAATTGAAAAACAGAGATTAAATTTTTATCAAGAACACAAAGGATGTTATTAAGAAAGAAAGGTTTAGTATAAGAAGGTAAAGAAGAATAACCGATGTGGGAGATCTGCAACGCAGAACTGTCACCAAGGAGAACATCATCACCACATGTGTAAGGATAATGAAGCGTGAGGTTTCCCAAATCTGAAGTCATGTGATGAGAGGCACCGGAGTCAAGTAGCCAAGTCAAAGAATCAGACATTGTGGCTGCATGTGCTCGAGGCTGCCATGGTTGGTATTGTTGTGGTGGTTGCTACGATTGAGGATGAGGATATGATGAAGAAGATGAAACACCCTTGACAATACGGAAGTCAGGACAATACTTGGCACTGTGACCTTGTACGCCACATGCTTGACAACGACCGAGATATGGTTTGGAGAAACGATTGTTGTGTTGATTGTGAGTGCCAGATCTTGCCTGATTGTTGTTGTGATTGCGATGAGGCTGACGTTGATGTATATCAGTAACATGAGCGACGATTGGAGTAACTGGAGTTGTATCGGTGCATATGATCATTGCTTCGCGATTTAAGAGGCGCTCATGCAGTTCAGAGAAGGAGTGGTCAGGTGTGACTGTTGCATTGTGATTTGTGTGGTTGAGTCCTTGTGGACGGGATGGAAGTGTTAGATTTGAGGACGAATCTATGTTAGTGGGGGAGAATTGTAACGCCCGTGTCCCGGAATCAAAAAATTTGAATTTATTTTCGGGATTTAGAGTGGAGTCGGTTTATTTTCTTGTGTCATTTATTTAACCGGTTTAATTTAAAGGAACAGAATTAAACCCTAAATCGACTTCTGGAGGGTTTTGCAGAGAGTCTCGGGAGATATTCCCGGGAGATATGGAGCTTAGATTCTGTGGATGTTCAACGGGAATTTGTTGAATTATGTATCCGGCAAAGAACGAAGGAAAAATAATTATTGGTAAATAATTATTTTTTGTAAATGAAGATATAGGGTGTTTATTGAGGAATCAGAAGTTGTGGGATTAATCTGAAAAGATCAGAAAGTGAAGGGACTCAAGAGAAAAATCCTAAACCCTTAAGAATCACCCTTGTCGCCTCCTTCTCCTCACTTAAACCAAATCGCCAGCCCTACTGTCTTCTAATTTCGTCGCCTCCTCTAGAGCAAAGGGAGAGCTGAGTTTTGTTGGTGGTGGCGTGAGAGACAAGAGAGTGAAAGAGAGAGGCTGAGGTTTGGCAAGGGGTGAAAGGAGGAAGAGGTAAGGTTTTTTTTTCTCTAGCACATCATGGATCGTTGGCTGATGTTGTTGTGTGATGTCTTGGCTGAACTGTTACAATGTTTTCGGATATGTGTGTGTTGCGTGAAGGAAGGAGGAGTCATCGTTGGCTAGTGTTGTGGCTTCCTTGTTCAAAAATCATCATGAAGCTAAGGTGAGACGTGAAGGGGTGTGGTGTGTAGTTGCAGTTTGGCGAAGAAGATGATGTTCCGTGTGTTGCAGTTTTTTTGTCCTTTTGTGATTATGCAAGTTGCATAATTTGAGAAGTTTCATTATTTTATTATTAATTGTTAGGTTGCGTTCGGGAAATCTAGGGTTATTGGTCCCGGGGAGTTCAAAAAAATTACATAATTTTTTCGCGAAAATTTCTGTGCGGGAATAAGGTGAGTGCATGACCATATATTTGGTGTATTTTTCATGAATATAGGCCGTGTATGATCTCGGGAATCTAGATCGAGTGTTTCATGAGATGGTTGATTTTTTCGGTATTTTTGTGTTTAAGTATGTTAAATATTTTAATTGTTTGGTAGATGGGAAGACTGCCTCACTAAGTATTTATCGAAATACTTATGCATCTCCTTTTAATTGATGCATGAAAAGAAAAGGAGTGATCGTGGAATCAAGGCGAGGAAGAGGGGATCATCTAGAATTTAGTTAAGGTTTATTGTTGAATTATTTTGAATTCGAATAATTGTTGAATTATTGCATGTTATTCATTTTATGATTTTTGGAGTTAAAAAACATGTAAGAAAAATTGGTTTAATTATTTAATAATTTCGGAATTAATGAGATTTTAGTTTCAGAATTTTGATAATTAATTTTGATGATTTTAGTCATGTTTACTCGATGAATTAATTTATGGTTGAGTTTTGTATGTTTTATTTGATGGTTTAAGTTGGTTAAGCTGAATTAATTAAATTATTTGGGTTTTCATGAATTGTTTAATTTAATTGAATTAGGAGTGTATAATATTTATGTTAATATTATTACTTGTTAAAAAAAAAAATGGTTGCGGTCGTTTCAATTTGGTATCAGAGCCGAACCCAGATGAGTGTGGAATCAAGTAGGCTCACACTACCGGGAGTGACGGTCTTGGTGCACAACGAGGACGTTGCGATCTATTAGTGGGGTTGATTGTAACACCCCTGTTTCAGAATTATGGTGGTGCATGAGGAGAGCATAAGAGATTTGATTTTGCTACCTATGTCACCAAAGTGCACTTATCTTTTCTGTCACTATTCCCATCAGAACTTTGCAGTTAAGCATGCTTGGGCTGATGTAGAACTAGGACGGGTGACCTACCGGGAAGTGATTGTCGGTACCGTGTGAGTGAGGACAAAACACGGGGAAAGATCATGTGGTGATTTGTAGGTATAGTAACAAATCTTTAGAGCATCTCGAAAATAACAAACCGGCCGTTGGACGAGGGTGGGGCCCACGGGCCGAGAGAGGACTTGGGGGCCCACGGACGGTTGATATATCATGGTTTTTACCGGTTTCTAAGCCATGATATAAGTTTGCAATCGAGGCTTTTATATGTCTTTTGAGTCCTTTGGATGATTTAGAGCATTTCTGGAGCTTTGTAGCATATGGAGATGCAGAATCATGCAGAGGTGACGGAAGTTTGGCATTCGTTGAAGGACTTTCCACCGATGTATCGAGTTAATATTTTAACACAAGATAGATCGATGAGTTATCTTTGATTAGGAAGTTTTTTGAGGTCATTCCAACGGTGCGATCAAAAGTTATGCCAGTTTTCGTGAAAGTGGTCCAGTTTGCCACCAGAAGCGTAAGCCTAGTTCGTGACCATTGGTGTCGACCGACACAGCAATTACGTCGAGCGACACGGGCACTTTTCACGCTAGACGCGGAATTTAACAAGTTTTGAAGAGTTGCAACTTTGCCCACAAGTTTCAGAAGTTTACAAAACCTGAGCCTATCAAGTTTTTGGACTGCTGTTGTCGGGGACTTAGATTTATTTAAAATAGATTTAAGTAGAGAATTTAGACTAAGTTTAATTTTTCAGTTTTACTTACATCGTTTTATATTTGCGTCTATTGTGTTTCAAGTGTATGCTTAATCATGTCACCAGGAGCAACAAGAACAAGGAGCTTTTGATTCTTCCAAATCAGGAGTTTGCAAAGTTAGAGCGTGAGATCAGAAAAGCAAAGAAGCTAGTGGAGATGCTTAATCCCGTGATTTTACATTAAGATGAATCTGGTACTCTTAGAGACCAAGAGGGTCATGTGTGCAATAATATGGGGCAGAGACTCGATGGAGAAGGAAACCCCATAGTTCCTATAGCGCGGAGCACGAACAAGAAGGAGCACGTCTGCGGGCGTAGGGTGCAAGACGAAGGAAGCTGGGGGACTATAACAGGCCTGATGAGTTCTATGCGAACATGTATGCGATTAGGCTTCCTACCTTCCAGAGGAATGACTTCGAGCCGAAACCATCCTACTATACGTTGGTTGGCCAGCATCCGTTTTATGGGTTGTCTCACGAGCATCCTATAGATCACATCGAGAGGTTTGAAGACTTGGTAACCAGCATGAAGCACAATGGAGTCAGCTATGACTACTTATTATGTAAGCTTTTCCCATATTCTCTAAGTGGTGAAGCATCTTACTGGTTGAAGCAGTTACCAACAGGATCGCTCACGAATTGGGAGGACACCAAGAGAGCTTTCCTGCGCAACTTTTATGATGATGCGAGGTCAAAGGTTTTGTGGAACAATATCTCTCAGTTCTGGCAGGGTCCGACTGAGGCTTTTAAAGCCGCTTGGGTGCGATTCAGAGCATACCAGAG
>VBRH01001256.1:32421-44661 GCA_014578085.1 Cardamine resedifolia | reverse complement strand
ATATATATATATATATATATATATATATACATGAATAATAGTCTCACTTAAATGATCAATTTTGAAATAACCTCTTTCTCAATTTAATTGTAAAAAATAGATTTATAAGATGTGAAATTATAATTAAAAGAATTCATTTTTTACAATAAAATTATGAAAGAGTCTATCTGTTAGAATTTTCCCTTAAATAAATAGTGACAGCTGCATATATAAAATTATCGCAGTTTTACGTCAAATATTTCAAGTTATTTATTATTTTATTTTATTTTGTAAAAAGGGTTAATATTTCAAGTTATTATTAATGGACTATATCATTTTCTGTATCAAATTCTTTTTAAATTATTTTCTTGGGGCTATTTTTTCAGCTTATTCTGCAAACTTTCTCACGCTTAACATAAACCATCTAAACATGACTAGTAGAACCTTTTAAATATATAGGTAATTATAATGTGTTTTTTGTTTTTGTTGATACTATTTTTTTTATAAACCGTGAGAGTTTTGGATATTTGCTCCATAATCTCTTTCGATATCCGGAACCATCTTTTTAATATATTCCAATTTAAAAAATGTTTCACCATTCCAAAATATATTTAAATTTTAGACACAAGAAAACCAACTTTCTTGGGGCTATATCATTTTTGGTATCAAATTCCTTTTAAATTATTTTCACCTTTTATATATATAGGTAATTATAATGTGTTTTTTTTGTTACTACTTTTTTTATAAACCGTGAAAATTTTGGATATTTGCTTCATACTTTATCTCGATATCCAAAACCATTTTTTAATCTATTCTAATTTTAAAAATGTTTCACCATTCCAAAATCTATTGAAATTTGAGACACAAATAAACCAACATTATATCACCGCTTTTTTTATATTGATTCGATTATTTAGTGCTTAAAAGGTCAAACATATGGTTGGAGACAATGAAAGATGTCGCAAGTTGTCAATTAAATATTTCACAAGCTGTAAAATAACGATACGAGTTTATTGCTTTTTCAAAGTCACAAGCTAAGTTGACTATCCCAAATTCAGTTAGAAAAATCAGAGTGAGCGAGGTTTGTTTCTTTCAAGTAATTGAAAGTAATATTTTAGAAAATTACCCTTTTTTTTCCCACATTTTCGATTTTGTAAGCAAAAGTTAATTTATGGAACAAAATAATTAAAAGGACCCAGCCAATTGAGTGTACTGCTTAACTATATTTGGTGTTGAATTTTAACACACAAAAAAAACTATATTAAGTGTTGAAACTTCAAATTGATTTTGCAATATATCTTATAATAAGTTTTTCATTTATTGTTGGTATTTTTCAAGATTAATATTAAATTACGAGATAACTTCAAATAATCGTCACCATGTAAGGCTACACTTTAATATTGAATCACATTTTTTTTATATAAACAACAAATATATTTACAAAAAGAGAAAAACACACCTGTTAAAGTGTACTGTACGTATATGTTGCTTCCGAGTGGGACGTGTCACGTGAGGTAGGAAGAAAGGAGGAAAATGATTTGTCCATTCTGAATCTGTCTATTTTTTTTAAACAATTCTGTCTATTACATATTTAATTTCATTTTGCCATATATCTCAACAATGTGAGAAAATCTCAATCAATTATTTGACGTATAAGTAATAGACAGAATTTATGGGTTTTTCTCACATTGTTGAGACCATGTTTTAAAATTTGCTAGGTGCTAGTCGGACGTTTGGAGTGGGCCTAACGCCTAGCAAATAAATCGGGAAGTAAGCGAGGATTAATCGAAGATTTGTTTTAAGGTTATTTTAATGTTTTAAAAATATATTAATCTACTATAATTAAATTTTTATATAATGTGTTTTCAAAATTGCAGTAAACGCATAAAAACATATTTTTAAGACAAAATTTTATGATTTTTATTAAAATTTTGAACATAAGTTATTGTAAAGCATCACAAACTCCCAATCTAAATATCTGAATAACAAAAAAAATTATTTTATATTTACAACCTAAAAATAATCGGAGTATGCAAGATTAGGCGGAAAGTAATCAGATAAGGCGGGAGTAATCGGATTAGACAAAAAATAATCGGATAACAAGAGATTAATCATTAATCGAGGCGAATAGGGTGGATCTAGCGACTAGGCAGGAAGGAGAATAATCGGAATTAGGCGGAGACTTAAAAAAAAAGTTGAGACATATGTGGCAAAATGAAATGAAACCTTTTCCCAAAAATTACAAAAAAAAAAAGAAAAAAGAAAAATAATAACATTAAGATTAAAGAAAGAAGACGAACGTGTCATTTCCTGGTGGCTGTAGTTTAACCGATGTAGCAGGAGATGATGTACGTGGAAAATATTTGAGGCAAGGTGTATGAAATTATTAGAAACCTGATTATTTAGTTGCATTTGCATTTGTATTTACATTTAGTCAATATACATTATAAATGATTTAACAAGTTGAACTACTTTAACTTTTAGTAACTAATTATATATATATATATATATATAATTCGAGTGATCCGGATCAACGGATATCATGAAATCTGAGTTAGATCGCAGAAATTTTTACTCCGTAGCGGATTCTTGGGTTAACAGAACATACGCATCGACTAATCCTGGGAGAGCTATGTGAATGTTCCGGTGGTCAAGTGAAAATAATAGATAGTTTTACGTTTGAGGGAAATCGATTTCTATCCACCAGCAGGACAACTTCTCTTCAAATGGAACTATTAGACAAAACCACTAGAATAATTTTGTTATCTATAAACATAGACTTAAAAATTAAACACATTAAAAATCCTTGTGTTTATGTTTTAGACTTTTAGCTTTTGTGTTTACACGTCACAAAAACATTTTATCAAAAACTGAAAAACGTTTTTATTATAATCCTATATCAAAAATCTGAATGGACCAATACTACCATACAAGTCATACAAGTTTTTCTATTGTCAGTTGATTTTGAATCACAAGATATCATTTATTAAGTTGGCCCAAATATATAAGATTATGATTCAATTTTGAAATTAGAAGTCCATGATTCCTCGCAATTCTATATATATAAATATATATGATTTGGAAAATTCTCATGTAAATGAGAAATACGAAAATATAAATTAAATTTGAAACAAGGTAATGATTGAAAAACAATAATCTCTTTGGAAAAAAAAATCACCAGAAACACCAAAAAGGCCAAAACAAACTAAAAATCGTGAAAACAGAAAGCGACATCGTTTTACAAAGATAAAATGTGAAATGTTGTTATTAGTTTTGTTTAAACTTTAAACACACGTGGTTGGTTCTCAATTAACATAATTAAAAAGAAAAAAGAAAAAAGAAAAAGAGAAGATTCTTTGTGTAGATGCTTCTTCTTCTTCTACTTCTCCTCCTCTAGAAATATCTCAAAACTTCTCTTTTTTCTCAACCATGGCAGCTTCTTCTACTTTCTCATCACTTCTACGTTCACCACCACCAGCACTTCTTTCCGACCACCGTTCTCCACCCATAAGATGCTCTATATCTTCCTCTCCAGTTCCCAGAGATTCTCGTTTGAGTTTCACTACACCGGAGAAGAGAAACATCGCCGTTAATTCGTCGCTCGTTGAGGTCTCCATCGGCGACCGTGACCCGCCACCATCTGGATCGGGAGAGAAGAAACAAATCGAATTACTCAAACTGAAATTACTGGTGAGTCTGATTCAATTAGTATGGCAACAAAATCGAATATGTTTTTTTGGAATTTAAGGTTTTAATTTGAGATTAAAGTTTGATTTTTTAACTGCAGAGTGTAGTTTCAGGATTAAACAGAGGACTTGTAGCAAGTTTAGATGATTTACAAAGAGCTGAAGTAGCTGCTAAAGAACTTGAAACAGCTTCTGGACCGGTTGATTTAACCGATGATCTTGATAAGCTTCAAGGGAAATGGAGATTATTATATAGCAGCGCATTCTCGTCTCGGTCTTTAGGTGGTTCTCGTCCTGGTCTTCCCACTGGACGTTTGATTCCTGTGACTCTTGGTCAGGTTTGTTGATGTTGATTCTTGAATCAAAGCTCTGATTTTTACCCGTCAAGATTCAGTTTTTTTGAGTAGTTTTGGTTTGAGCTTGAATGGTGTGATGAGATTAGGTCTTTGGTTTCAATTTGGTAATGTTACTTACCTTAAATCACTAGAAAGATTTAAACTTTTTTTTGTTTACATTGTCTCTTGTTGATTCATTGTTGTGGAATCAGGTGTTTCAAAGGATTGATGTGTTTAGCAAAGATTTCGATAACATAGCGGAAGTGGAAATAGGAGCTCCTTGGCCATTTCCGCCTATTGAAGTCACTGCGACATTGGCACACAAATTTGAACTCTTAGGTTTGTGTTTGTTTCCCTCTCGCGTTACGTTTATTGAGATGTGTTAAGAGCAAAATGTTGATTTGCATGTTTGATATTTATGGAAAAAACAGGCACTTGCAAGATCAAGATAACATTTGAGAAAACAACTGTGAAGACATCGGGAAATTTATCACAGATTCCTCCGTTTGATATCCCGAGGCTTCCCGATAGTTTCCGCCCACCGGCAAACCCTGGAACAGGGGATTTTGAGGTCACTTATGTTGATGATAGTATGCGCATAACTCGTGGGGATAGAGGTGAACTTAGGGTATTTGTCATTGCTTAATGTCTCAAGCTTTGACATGTAAAGATACATAAATACTTTCATCTTGTTACAGCCACATGAGTTTTGTACAAATCGTGTGAACAGAAAGAAAGTAATCATTTTATATGAAAATTAGTGTCTTGTTTAATGAATCATATGAACAATGGTTAGGCAGATGAAGAGTACCAGCTAAACATCTTGAAGATTCAAAGCCTTGTGTGTTTTATACAGCTCGTAAGAGAATTTTATATAGAAATGAGTTTCTTGTTGAGTCTTGATTGAATCATATTAATACATCAATGACTTTGAGTTAGATCGAAGTTGAATGATTAACAACAAAACCATATCTTGATGATTCAGAATACAGAGTTTTAACAAGCAAAGATGAGAAAATCTTATACGAGAGCTAAAACAGATTGATACCAAATCCAGCAAAGTACAAAAATTGAAGAAATCAAAAGATAAACACAACTTAGAAAAGAGATGTTCCCTTTCCCTTTTTGTCTCCACCAATCTCAAAATGCTTGCACCTCTGAAGAAACAAAAACAACATAATGTAAGAAAACTACCATGTCACAAATCCAGCAATACAGATTTGTATGAAAAGATTTTTTCTATTCACCTTGATCGGGTGCTGAGAAAAATGCTTGCAGCTTTGGCATTGAAGCCTCAAGACAATCTTCTTCGTGGTCTTAGCCTGTTCACAGGATTACAAGATATATCTCTCAGTCCAAAACTTATATCTTGATCTGATAAATGGCTCACTACATTATATAAACTAATAGGCCTAATACAAATACCAAAACTATGTAAAATGATAATAATTTTCACCTTCTTGTGAAACACAGGCTTAGTCTGACCACCATAACCAGATTGCTTACGATCATAACGACGCTTTCCTTGAGCAGCAAGACTATCTTTACCCTTCTTGTATTGAGTCACCTTGTGTAAAGTATGTTTCTTGCATTCCTTGTTCTTACAGTAAGTCTTCTTTGTCTTTGGAATATTCACCTTTTAAAATTCACAAAAACAAAAAATATCAATGAGGAGCTTTTACTTACTTCTTAATCTCTATTTATCAACAATACACAATGATTAAGAAACTAATCTTAATACAGTCTCTAGTCATAGATCTGGAAAAAAAAACAATAAATGAATATACTATGTAATTGTTGTTCTACACAGATCTTAATCTGAAACTACTGGAAATCGAAACGAGCTCTACGAGTACGAAATCGTCACGAAGAAGATGAAATAATTACCATTTTCGCTTCTCTGATCTCTTCGGTGAAGCTTTGTGTGCCGTCGTCGGTCAGGCAATGTTGCTTTACAAAAACAGATTTTATGGTCAAATTTTCCGGAGCCCTAACTCGTTATGTAAAATCTGTTTGGGCCTTATGTTTCTTGGCCCATTCTTGGTACAAAGCTTTTTGGGCTTTTATGTAGAGATGATTGTTTAAGCGGATTTAGCTCCATATCGTAGTTTAATGGCTACCCTCTTTTTTTCTTTTTTCTTTTCTTTTTTTCTTTTTTCTTTTTTCTTTTTTGAATCCTTTGTTTTCTGATATAGCATATGTTTACTATAAGATTATACTATTATAGACTGTGATTTGTGGTTAAGGCTGAGATTGTTTCACATTTATGAAGATAAAACATTTAGGGGAACGAAAAAATAAAATAAAAATAAAGATAAAACATTTTTTCAATAGTATGTTTGCATTTTCGACGTTTGTGTTCACTATACTGAAATGTTTGGTTTCATCTGACAAAAACATTTAGGGGAAAAAAATAAAATAAAAAAAAATAAAGATAAAACAATTTTGCAGAGTATGTTTGCATTTTTGACATTTGTGTTCATTATACTAAAATGTTTGGTTACATTAGCAATGTAACAAATGAGTTTTGTTTAAGCGTTGGTTTCGTTTGAGACAAAGAAACCTATTATAGCATTGTAAACGAAACAAACAAAGGGGAGTCTAATAGATGTCAGACTCAAGCCTACACTAAATGGAATAGTCAAATACAACCTTGAAAATCCTAAGAACACAATAGAAAGGTTGCATGTAAATAATGTTAGATTGTTAAGCAACCATATATTTCACATCCCTGATTCATAATCATCAAAGGGTTCTCTCTTCTCGATGCAAACCGCTTGATATAAAAAAACATTGGTCTTCTTATACAAAGGCATATCCAATAGAAAGAAAGGGAGAGAAAAGAGAAAAGTGTGTAAAATCATGAGAAGAAAAGCAAAACCACCACTCTAGTCCTAAACTTGAAAAGAACTCTCTCTTTTTATCATCTCTTTATCTTCCTGTAGAACTTCCAAGACCCGCACAAGGATAAACCGCTCTCACGGATATATCAGTTTCTTTTGACTTCGCAGCTCCATCAGGAGGAGAAGGTTCCGCACAAGGTTCACCTTCTCCTCCTCTTGTTGCTCCTTTTGACTTTTTCTGCTTTGAGGGTTTTGTTCCCATAGATTGATTGGTCTGTTGAGGTAAATCTAACCCTGATCCTGATTCTGACCCTGAACCTATGTTCTGCTCTCTTTGTTTACCCGTGTTGCGTTTTGATGGTCTAGTTGATCCTCCTACCCTTGTTGGAGACTCCGTGGGTGAGTTGTTTGTACTTGTTGATGTTTTACGCCTTCCCTTGTTCCTATGCTTCTCCCTGGAACTCCCAGGTTTCTTGTTGGAACTTCCCTTTGGCTCAGCCTTCGTACGATCTTGAGACTTGAAATCATGCATCTGCATATTCCCATGAAATTAAAGATTTGACCTAATTAATCCACAACCCAAAATTTTTACGAAATGTTATATATATTGAGAGAGAATATACCCAGCTTGGGGTAGCAGCAGAGGGACCTTCCCATCCTATATGAGCAACATGTTTGACATCGGTCGGTTGTCCAATCTGCATCTCTGGTTCCTTCTCATCCTCTACAACAATTTTTATAATGTTAATATATAAAGAAAAACAAATTTTTGGAGTTTTATTTAAGGATATGTAAACATATTTGAATCTAAATGAACTCACCGAAGATACGAGCAATGTACCTCAACCCTTTTAATAGACCCTTCATTGGTGAGGCCATCTTCAACTTGCAGCTGCATACCTAGCTTGCCCAACAAGAAAAATTAAAAACCTTTTGACCTAATGCTCGTTTTAGAGATTCTTCTTCTATTTTCTTACAATCTTCTACTCGCGATACGCATAAGGTTTTGATAATGCAGAGATCGAGGGAGGTTGTATATTGTTTTAAGGTGAATCCCATTATTAAATAAAAATGAGGAAACAAAAGAAGAAGAACTTACATGTTGTTGGAGGAGATAAAACCCTATTAACAAAGGAATCGATTCATATAGATTTGCAAACCTATGAGTTTCTGCAAATTTAAGACAAATATAATAAACAAGCAAGAAGAAAAGCAAAACGTTGTTTGTGTAATATAAGAAGGACAAGATAAAAGTTTAAAGAAAAGAAAATACCTCAAACTGATAAAAGTAAAAAACTTTGAAATGATATGTGATCTTTCAAACTGAAAAATCAAAAGGTTTATCTCAGCTCTTTCTGTTATTTTCTTGTTTCTTATTTTTTTATGGCCGGTCTCAAGTTGAAGAGGGAGGTCACGTAAGAAAAGAAATCTCAAATTTTAATTTGTTCTCTTTGTTCGAGCACAAAGGCTCTTTTTTTTTTTCTTGTCTATTTCTTTTTTACATATGCTTGAAGGACACCTGGCGGATAATTATTGGATGTAGAAGTTGGAAGTCAACGGATAGCCAGAAGATTTTTTCCCTTATTTGATGGTTTCAATGGAATTTCTACAAATCTATATTAAGGTGCAATGAGTCACCCTACGGTCGTTATTTACTGGCAAACGCGGGAGATACGGTTTTTAGTTTTTAGGGAAAGCCTAATAATTACTAAAACTCTTTTGAGAAAATATACTACTATTAACAATGAATTCGATTAAAGCTCTCTTGTAAATATGCATAAACATTTTTAAATATACATATACATGTACTTGTTCTACTTAGAAATCATTTTTTTTTACATATGTCATGAATTCATATGTTTACTAGTATTAGTTCATTAGATATTGCATATGATAAGATATTGCATATGTTGGATGATAAGATAAACATTAGATTAATACTTTCTGATTTTTTATACAAAGTCTTTTAGTTATAAAGCTTTAAATACATATTAGGTAAATACCCGCGCTACGCCGCCGCGGGTTTTTTTTAAAGAAATTTTTTATTTGTTTTTATTTACTTTTATTAAATTATTTTTATGGACAATTGAGATTTTATTTTTTATTTTTTTAAAGAATTATATTTAGCTATCGTATATGTAAATTATTTTAATATTTCTGAAAATACCAACGGTGTAAACCCTAAACTCTAAACCCTAAACTCTAAACCCTAAACCCTAAACCCTAAACCCTAAACCCTAAACCTTAAACCCTAAGGTGTTTTAAAGAAGAAAAAAATCTTATGTTAGAATGTTTATTTATTTGTGATAAATATATATAGAAACACATAAAATGTATATAGAAACACAAAAGTAAAGTAATCACAACCTATACCTATAAATATTAATGGAACAACAAGAAAATAAAAAAAAAGTGGCCGAATACAAATAATTATATAGATTAGCAAAAGCAAATAATACATGAATCTCTAATTTAAACCTCTTTTCTCTCCAATTTAAATAATTTTGATATCTTTTTCTTTTCATTTTTTGACCCGTACCCATAGTGGCCACTTCTTCGGGTTTGATCAAACATCTTATACTTGCTTCTTCTCTTCATACATTGTTGGCCTTTTCTTAATGACCAGTGAGTTCTACATTTAACTACAGCTCCTAAATCAAAATCTATGTTCATTATGACTGCTACAACATATTATCAGTTGTCCACTATTCTAATATGATCTCTTTCTTTTGATGTCTACGTAACTATAAAAGAGAATGGAAGAAATAATGGAAATTAAAGGTTTTTGAGACATTGGGCATACACATGAGTATATATGGGTAAATCATGAAAGACTTCATCAGAGAATACCATTCAGACAGTGAAATTAAACTTAAATTTTTTTCATTTGCAATTGCTATGCCATTCAACATAGCCTTGCAATCCAATTACCAAGTCTCAAACGGATGGTGATAGTCTCAGCTTGCTTCATGTATTTTCATGATGGAAGTGATCACCAAGCAGAATATATAATCCATTATTCTCCCGGCTTCTAGAAACTTGCAGTCACACTTTAATTGGCTGATCATTAATACTAATGAACATCATAAAAGTGTTAAGCATACCTGAGTAATTTGAGACTTAAAATGGCCAACTGACATAACAACAAATCTTAGAATCATAGCTTACCGGTAATATCTTGTACCAGTTTCTTTGATAAGTCTTTACCCACCTAAGGGATACAAATCCTCAAATCATTAATTAAAGATTGGAGAAAGGGAAAAAAATATGTGCATCAAACCAAACTGTTCGATGGGCCTACTCTTACCTTAGCAGCTCTTGTGAACTGCAGCCTCTTGCTTCTCAATTTCAGAAAACGATATAGACATTCTTTTAAGTTCAGCAAAATCAACTACCTTCCACCTGCAAATTCCATTTCTTCACTAAACAAATAATTTAACTATCTCTGTATATACAATGGCAACAAATTAAAGCTCTAAGGAACCATATTTGCTCAACGACTCATGTGACATCAAAGAGATTCCAAAATCAATGACCACAAACAATATTAAAGGATGTGTTTTACTCTAAGCAGGCTCCTAAACTCCTTACCAGGTTGACATGATGTACATGTGCTAAGACTTTTAGTGCTGCCAAAAACTGTTTTAATGCCTCCATGTCCATCTTCTTCATTCCAGCTTTGTAAAAGTGAAACAATACACACCAAATAATTTCAATGTTCCATGTATAGCTTAGAAGGAAAAATCTACATCAACAAATATAACTTTTAAAATGTTTATGCTTACAAAACAGAGAGTTTAGATCATATTAATTGAGCTTTCAAATGAAGGAGAAGATCCTGCCTATTTTAATGTAGTATGCTACACTAAGAGAAGATTCTAGTAGATCAACTGAAAAGATTGATTCTTAAGCCTTTCTACAGAAACAAAAACAACATACTCCTCAAGAAACTGAAACAAAGCTTGGAAGAGAACTACACTAAGCAAAAATAATGACTTCAATAGTACACTACTTCCTCACTACCTTCCTCAAAGGACAACTTCAGACTTAGCAAACTATGCAGCAACTTGATAAAAATAACAATGAGAAGTGAGAGATATGAAGCTCGATCTTACAGATGCCATAAGGAAGAAGCTCTAGCAAATACAAACAACACAATTCAATGGAAGACTAAAATAAAACAACACAAAATCGATTTCGCTAGAAAACTTAAAAGAAATTTCTATGTAACAAATACAAACAACACAAACTCGATTTAAATGGAAGATTTAAATCAAACAATAGAAACTCGATTTCACTAGAAATCTTAAATAAATTTCGATGAAACAAAGCAAGAATCTAGATATTAACGAAAAAGACAGAGAGAACTGAAATTAATTGATGGAAGAAGCTCTACCAAATACAAAAAAAAAAACACAAAGATGTGAAACACACAAGGAACTGATTTGGAAATCATGCGAATTGAAGGGTGTGAATCGATATTTACGCAGAGGAAGTGATGATCGATTGAGAAGGGCCATGGTTATCCTGGGTCATCTTGCCCAAATCTCAGTACTCTTCACTAAAAGAAGGTTAGGTTTTTTTCACAAGTTAGAACAAATCCGGTGAGATTTGACGGATTCGATTGAATTTTGTAGCAATTAGTTGAACAAAAAACACTGAGATCTGGAAGCTTAGGATGAATCAATAGGTTTGAAGATTTGAAATCGTTACCTGGAAGAAGCTCTAAACCGGAAGAGAGAAGACGATGGGAGAAGAGAGAAGACAAAGAATCGGACGAGAAACAAAATTAATGAATCGAGATTTTGGATGATGTGTTAGGCTGATGTGTACAGTTAAAATAATTTTATTGGATCAGATAAATTTTTTATTAATTGACATGGCAGCCTAAAGAAAAAACTGATGTGTTATCACTTGGAGAGGATTTGTGTTATTATAGTGTTGATTAGGTGATCTTTTAAAACATCATTTAAATATATAATAATTTTTCCCAATAATTGTTTTTTGTTTTGATAAAGAAAAACTTATATATATTAAATATTTCCAATAATTGAGAGATTAAATATTATTTTCTAAATTTAGAAAATATATATGGAAAGGAAAAGTATAATCTATGATGGGACGGAATGCAATTGGATAATTAAATGTTAAGAAAATTGTATTTGTAATATTATTTAAGAAGATTAAGGAATAACTAGAAATTAGCATTTATAGTTATTTTTCACGAAAATCTGATTTATTTTACTAAAAGTCAAATAAATTAACTCAAAAGTTTAATATGCTTTGTGTTTTAGATCAACATCATGCATACCCAATTACTGTTAGACACAATAGCAATAAATTGCGATTAATTCTTTCAACCATGCTTGAAAGCTCTTTAACAAAAAAAAAAAAAAA
>VBRH01001255.1:16919-37516 GCA_014578085.1 Cardamine resedifolia | reverse complement strand
GTTATCTCTTGAACACGAAGACAAGATAGACGAATACGAAATCGACGAACACGAACACGTAGTTTCTCCTAGTTTTACTGGTTTTACAGAGGAAATGAGATTTTCTCGATAAATGGCGGTTTCAGTTTGAAAGGAAATGAGTTTGAAAATTGTTAGGGATTGCTCGATTTGGGGATTTTATGGAAATCGGATCCGGGTCTTCGGATTAGATCCGATTCTATTGGTTGGGCGGGTCTAACCCAGGTTTTTGATGTAAATATTCAATTTAAGTAAGGTTAAATCGTAACTTCCCCATTTTTTGATTTAAAAATAATTCAATACATAAATCGGTTTATAACGTAGGCTTCTCAGATTTCATTCCTCCAGTTAGGTGCTTCTCAGACAATCCTCCGTGTAGCGGGGACTCTGAGAGTGTCTTTATTTTTATTTTTATTTCTTCAGAGTGTCTTTATTTAGTCACAATTGTCACTTGTATACAATATGCATATAAAATAACATATAGAAGAATCATGTCGATATGTACATAATTGAAGAACGTTATGTCATGTTAGCGTTGATAATAATTTATCAGACTTTGGATGCTTGCACCACAATACACGCCAGACGACAAAAGCTATGAGTTGAGTGATCCATGGCTTTCAAATAAAATCTATTTCTTCTTATTATTATTATTATTGATATTATCAGATGGATTAAAATCCATTTAAAATCTTTACTGGTAGGATACCCAATTCTCCTCTAATACAAAGTTAGAAGTTGAATACAATGTGGAAAGCCCACACTTAGAGATTGAAGCACTAGTTTATATCATCCCAAAATAAATGTCAAGCTATTATTGTGTAATATAGGGGAATTGGACACTTACTTATTGTGTCCAATTCTGCGAAATCTCTCAAATCTTCATCATTCATTTCTGCAAAATCTCCCAACACTTACTTAGTTTATATTATCCCAAAATAAGTGCCAAGCTATTATTCATCATTTCTGCGAAATCTCCCAAATCTTCTGCGAATTTTACCACCTGGTCCTTGAATCCCGCGACTTTCGCTGCAATCTACAGTTTGGCGAAAATAATGGCAAAAAACAAAGCGAGAATTGCAAAAAATGTGGCTCAAATTACGGCGAAAGTCACCGGATTCAAAGACCAAGTGGCAAAATTAGCAGAAGATTTGGGAGATTTCGCAGAAATGATGAAGAATTTTGCAGAATACATGGTACAGATCCCGGCGGAAACGATCGAAAATGGTTAGTAAATACGTTTTAAAATTGTTTAACAAAACAAATAAAGCCAGATGTTGCTGTTGCTGATGACGATGAACAGAAAAACCACAATGGATTGATGACGATGATGATATGCATATATATTATTATAACATGCAGATATGGAGATAGTGCTAAGAACAGTGTCACGTAACCTGTCCAATCTTTGGATTGATGACAAATGTAAGTATTAAATTGAATAAATATTTGATGGATGCAAGTTTGATAGTGTTATTATAACACTAAACATGTATGTATCATGCAGATATAGACAACATCATAGATGCTTCCAAGAATATACCTCTTGATCTAGGGGAATATGGTCGTTTGTTCAACAAGAGACATTTATTGGTATCATCTGGCCATGGAAAGAATATCCCAAGATTATGGGAAGGACTATACATGGTCGAGTGGACAGACGAATATGTGGACAACAATGAATGGAGAACAGAAGGTAAGATGGAGGAGCTTACCAATGAATATGGGCAGGTTTCTCAAGTTGAGGATGGAAAAGAGACAGATATTTTCCCTGCATTCAAACTCGAGGAAGATCAAGAATACTATGAGAATGTGTTTAAGAGGGTGATGGTCAGCATTAAAGAAGTGGCAACATTTGTGTACTACTGGATAGACAAAGCTAATGAAGATGAAGGATGATGAAGCAAAGCAACGCAAAGATTATACAGAGATGTTACCATCCGTTTTATACAGTTTGACTACAACTACTCTAAACAGTTTCACTTGTCTCGTACATTGAGAAAGTACTTCAGAATTCGCTCAATATTTAAAATCGTTCATAAATGAGCAGATGTTCAGGATGAGTTAGGGATCATGTTAAGTGATTAACATGTTGGGTTTGAAGAAAGCAGAAAAGAAGTGCTCGACGATATTGAATTTCTTGGGCGAGATCGAATATCTCCATTACAAAATCCGTGCAATTTTTTTTAATTATTATTATTTTTAGATATGTTTTATTATATAAAAGAGAATGATTCAAAGTTAGTAACTCGCATGATCGTGACACATGTCAATTAAAATATCAGATTTTGATACGTGTTTAATTAAATAAAACCATAGATTATCAGGAACAAAATAAAGAAAATTTTAAAAAGCAATACAATCCTAAAAGAAAAAGGAATTCTAATTTCCCACCTCTATAAAAGATGTTTGACGCGTTTAATTAAATTAGAATTATATTTTTACAAATTTAATATGAAAAGGACATAAAAAATAACTGAAAATGATAAAAACGTGTTTAATTAAATTAAAATTATATATTTGACAACTTTTAATTTGAAAAATGAAAATTTAAAGTTAGTTCCTAATCTTAAAAGCTAAAAACAAAAAAAAAGGAATAAAACCATAGATTATTAAAAAAAAGGGAAAAAATGAATACAATTCTAAAAGTAAAAGGAATTCTAATTTCCCACCTCTATAAAACATGTTTAACATCTTCTCAAATTCACAACCAAAAAATCTTTTACAGATCTAAACAGTTCATAAATTATAGGTCATTTTTAATTTCATGAACATTATTGTAATGCATAGAAGGGTTTAAACATAACAATACATGTTACCATGATTCGTTGCTACTTTTCTTCTTAAGCATCAACATCACTTTCCTGCTTAGGCATCAACGTCTTTTTATTATGTCTTCTTAACAATATTTTTCTCTGTTGGATGCATTGCTATCATAATTGTCATTTATTAATTTTATATCTAAACTTTTATTTTATTGTTTTCAGGAATATCAAATATCAAGAGAACAACAATGCTTAAATTCTAAACAACAACAACGAGTATTTGACATTGGATCAGTTAAACAGAAAATGTTCTTACCGTAGTTTGTCTAATCAGAAAGTGGGAGGCAAGAAATCTGGAAAAAAATAATGAGCTCATAGGAATTAATTTCCTCTTACTTGATTAGAAGGTTAGTTTTATTGTTAAATTAAAAAATATGTTTACCTAATTTTAAAAACTTATTATCTAACTCTAATCCATTTTTTATATATATAGGAAAATACTATTCAAGGTTCTGTACACCATTCCCTTCTTGAAAAGTTTAGAGATCAATTATGTGTGAAGGAAATCTTATTGAAATTTGCAATTTCAATTTGCAAGACTGCAATAAGAACTACAAAGTCTCTGATCATAAATTTATGATCAGATTAACTGAGAGAACAAAAATAAACTATGTAGGACAAGAATTTTGCCAAATAGCTCATGAAAAATTTTGACTTCGAAATTACGAAGATTTGGCTAAATTGAAAGATATAGCTGAAGATTTATACGGTACATTCTTGATTTTTTAAATTTTAATTTTATATTCTATATATTTATATATCCAGATTTACATGCTTTCTTTGAAGACAAATATTATCTGATTGAACGTCCAATTCTTACTCCTACAAACGAGACGGTAGATAAAGTGAATAAATACATGTTATCTTGCCTAGAAGGAGAACCAAAATAATATTTGAGTTCTGATAGTATCGGTGATGACAAAGAAGAAGTGGCAAATCAACATATTCTTTATCCCACATAGTTTTTAAACACTCTGAAATTCTCAGGTATTCCAAACCACCAACTAACTCTGAAGATAAATGCACCAATCATGTTACTAAGGAATTTAAATCAAAGAGAGGGGCTTTGCAATGGGACAAGATTAATAGTAACTCGCATGGGCACAAGGATTATCGAAGCGGAGATACTTACTGGAGATCAAGTAGGAAAAAGGATTCTTATTCCTAGGATAATTCTAACACCAACAGATCCAAGATGGCCTTTCAAACTAAGAAGCGTCAATTCCGTTCCCCAAACAGATTATCCAATAAGAGATAGTTACTTCTATCAGAGTCAACACTTATACACAATCTTGATCTGGATGAGGGAGAAAGGCGGTAAGGCTTCTACTGAAAGTTGAAGATGATGATGGATGGAAATCCGAAGATGAAAAATAAAGCAAGCCGCAAAAACCAAACATCTTCATATATATAGCACGATATAGAAATAAAAAAATCGAGATCAGGTGACGAAATGGCTAAACTAGAGAATGTTATCACAAAACGCCAGTAGACAATTGAATGACGAAGGGTTTCAGCGAGTGAAAGTGAAAGAGAAAAAAAAATTCGGTTGGAAACAATATGAAACCAAAAACTACTCGGCGTGGTCTAGATTTTTAATGCGTTAACAATGAGATTGTAATATAGAAATGTAAATTAATTTATTCATCTGTAAAAATAAACTTATTCCTATATCGTGCTATATATATATGAATATATTTCTATATTTGTACATGACTAAATTACTTATGAAGACAAATTATGACGATGTCAGCCCTATGTTAGAGCTTAATTTCGCCAACTCTTGGTAAAACTCTATACAATAATTAGTCCCTGAAAGTATAATAATTAGTTCGGCCAAATATCATCAATGTACCAAGAATTTCATCAAAAAGTCAATGTAAAGATTTCCTATGATTGCGAATTTGGGATATTAACACATAGTGTTGGTGTTAAGACAAAACATGAACATTTTAGCACATTAGCTTTTAACATAAACACTAGACTGGTGTCTATGATGCAAAGCCCGTAAGGGTTTCAGAACCTTCTAGAGTGGAGACTACTCAGTAGCTTCCTGTGACGAATGGTTTTGTTAGGGTTGTGCCGATGAGATCTATCAACTTAATCTCCCCAGGGAATCTCCTTTCTTTCAATTTAGAGAACACCTACAAAGACAAAACATTGGAATCGATTAGCTTAACTAATACATTTAGCACAAAATTAATGTCTATAACCAAAGCTTATAAATGTTGTAAAGAAAAAGAGAACTGACCAATTCCCCATTGCAGCTAACTTCAAAGGCACCTGAACTTTGCAGGAAAGACTGCATGAAGTTACCGATGATCCAAGTGGAGGCCATGGACCCGAATCTATTCACCCTCAAAGAATAGTACCAATTCAAGCAGGAGGCTGCGTAATTCCGATCATGGGAAATATATGTTCACCTCCCATTATGATACCGATAACTCCCATCTGAGCTACTGGCACAACCTTAGCTAGAAGTCATTTTGGCGCTGGTGCCGGGTAGTTTGCAAGAATTACATCTAATCTAGGAAAAGCTGTCTCTAGCATCTTCTTCATGTTTACTGCAGTTCCCCTGCAATCAAACAAAAAATATAGCAAAAAAAAAAAACCTTTTAAGAATGTGCAGGACACATCAGTATACCAATTAAAGGCTTTAACTTTTGCGCAGAAGTTCAAAAAGATGACAGCTTCTAAGTGTCATAACAGGAAGTGAGAATCTGATCATTTCAAGAACTGATGCAGCTAAACAATAAATCCAAAAAGCCATGAGTTTACACCATTTATACATAAAAATGCATGACCTAACACTAAATCAAAT
The DNA here is from genome assembly GCA_014578085.1 of Cardamine resedifolia. Lineage (NCBI taxonomy): Eukaryota > Viridiplantae > Streptophyta > Magnoliopsida > Brassicales > Brassicaceae > Cardamine > Cardamine resedifolia. The sequence continues at coordinate 31,852 of VBRH01001255.1, read as the reverse complement.
CAATCACAAATCGAATTTTTGGAAACTTCATAACAATTAAGGAGTTTCTTATACATTGAAGAAACCAAAAAGGTTATGTCTCACATTGCAAAAACTTAACTTGTAGCATTAATATATCTAAAAATCGAAATATCTAGCAAAGTCATAAACATTGCAGATGTAGACAACAGTAAAGAAGATGCATTTGTATGAAGTTCGGAATAAGACTCATGCCAGAGCTTGAACCAAATCGATTGATGATAATTTTAATTGGGATCTATATAAGCACACAGGAAACAAAGATTTCAAAAAGAAAATAACTTTAAAAAAAAAATAGAAGAAAGAAATAGAAAATTTTACTTGTAAGAGCAGAAGACACAGAAATTGATCTCTACAGTATTGCCATATCCAACACCACTTGACTTCTGCAAAATAGGAAATATGAGAACAGAAGCGTATGAGAAACAATTAGGGCTAAATGATTCTGAATTCACCTGTGAGGGGAAATCTCTAAGACGCCCACCGCCGTACGTTGCGGGTGAGAGATAGACGGTGGTGGGTGGTGCTAAAGATTGAAGAGATCGGAACAAAACAAGAATAGCGGTAACCCTAACAAGATCAATTGTGCATTATCCATGGCGGAGGAGATTAAGGAGTCTTATTGGATTGAAATTTATTTAGAATTGTCATATCAATTGCAGAATTGAAGAAATTTTTAGAGAATATTTAAAATATTTTTGATATTTTCCCCGAACGTCAGAATATCTTCATAACATATAATATTTTAAAAGTTTTTAAAATATTATTTTAGATGAACAAAACACTTTAAAATCATTAACAATAAATTTTAATTAAAATTTTAATTAATTCAATAACACAAAGTCTTAAGAACTTATAACTTTTTATAAAAACACCTAACCAATTATAAAAACACATAACCAATAATCTTTTTGGTTTCTATAACTTAATATAGAGACACTTTGGCGAAGAACAAGATCGCAGAAATAAATTGGCCTTGTTTGGAATCTCGGATGTATTTATCCTAGTCATTGACTGGGTTCCATTATTTATATTTCACAAGGTTTTAATACCCCTAAGTTTTTAAAACGTATTTAACACCCCACAACAAAGCCCACTATATATCCCAAAAGAGAACACCTCGATGATCAATCAACCACAAGATAGAAGTAGTAATCAGACAGAGGATAGTAACTGTATATTTATAATTCATATTTAATTGAAATAAGATTGATGTACATCGAGCTTCGAAGAAACAGTACATTCGAATCTTACCCACACAACTTTTTACAAGATTACATTCAAACCTTCATAGGAAAAAAAAAAACCATTTTCATCATTTTTATTATTATTATCAAATCATACAAAACATGCACACTTATGTCTGAATCACAACTCCTTGACCCATCATCATCGGCATGTCGTCAATAGCCTTAAGTGGGGGCAAGGGCAATGCAGCAACGTTGCTGCCATCGTAGGCCGAGAGATGAACTCCAATGGCGGCTCTTCCTGATGGATCCATATTGTTGGACCAGCTTGCATCCCACTCTACTGCCTTTGCAGTCGAGCAAGCCACGGTCGCACCTCCTGGAACCGTTAGTCTCGCAGAGTTCTGCGAAAAATCGCAACACAACAGTTTGTGAATTTGTTAAGACAAAAACAAAATGGAGATTTCATGAGAGTCTTCTCACCTGTGGGAAGAATCTCTCAAAGATCATTCTGTAGTAGTAAGCTTCTTTAGTTTTTGGAGTGTTGTGAGGGAAGATATGTGCCGCGTTCAACATCATCTTGTCATTAACCTTAAAAGAGGAGAAATAATCAGATCTAAACATGAATCTAGATTTTTTGTTTAGCTAATTAGTGGAGATATGAGATATTTTTATGTGTACATTTTGAGCAGCGTGATCTTTCAGACCATCGATCCAACTGTATCCGACACCATCACTGAACTGCTCTTTCTGTCTGTAGAGAATGTGTTTTGGTAAATAAGGACGTTCTTCGTCGTCAAATGCTTTTCTAAGAACCCATTTCTCTATCCTCCCTTCCTCTGGTTTGATCTAGAAAAAAACCATGTAAAATTTTTTGTTCAGCGTTAACTTGTGAAAGAAGTATTGAGTATGTGATGTGAGTTTTGTAGTTACCATCTTGGATTCAGGGTCTAGAGACATAGCAATGTTGATGAAATCTTTGTCAAGGAAAGGAACACGCGCCTCTAGTCCAAAGGCAGAGGTAGCTTTGTTGGCTCTTAAACAGTCATACTTGTGAAGAGCCTTGATCTGCAAGGCATAGCCAGACAAGAGTTAAAGATCTCATCTTTCATGATATTTTTTTGTGTGATTAACTTGAATAGGTACCTTGCGACAGGTTTCTTGGTGAAACTCTTGCTTGTTAGGTGCCTTGTGGAAGTAGAGATACCCTCCAAAGATCTCATCCGAACCTTCACCGGAGAGAACCATCTTAACTCCTAGAGACTTGATTTTCCGGGACATCAAGAACATCGGTGTGCTCGCTCTGATCGAAGTTACATCATAGGTCTCCACATGGTAAATCACATCCTCTATCGCATCAATCCCATCCTGCACCGTGAAATGGAACTCATGGTGCACCGTCCCCAAATATTCCGCCACCTCTTTTCCCGCCTTCAAGTCCGGCGAGCCCTAATAGACAAAAAACACATAAATGATGCTAAATCATCCAAACTCTGCTTTAAAAACAGAGGAACTCTGTTTTATATCTCACCTCTAGACCGACGCAGAAGGAATGGAGCTGAGCACCCCATTGCTTAGCAGCCTTTGATTCGGCCATGTGACGAGCAGTGATGGAGGCAACAAGAGAAGAATCAAGACCACCGGAGAGCAAAACTCCAAAAGGAACATCACTCATCAACCGCTTAACCACAGCCTATAGAGAAAAACAAACAGATTAATCTTTCACATCAGTCAAAAGAAGAGATCTTTAATATCTTCAAGAGTAAGGTTTCTTACGTTTTCGAAGGCCTGTCTAATCGCGAGAGGCTCATAAGGCATTGAAGGAACAGATTCATTGAACCAAGGAGGATTATACCATTGCTTAAACCCTCCTAATTTGCTTGAATACAAATGACCTGGAGGAAACACTTCAAAATGCTCACAATCATCGTTTAAGCCTTTCATCTCTGAAGATACCATCACAGATCCGTCTAATCCCCAGCCAATGTAGAGCGAAGTGACACCAATCGCGTCACGAGCCACCATGAAGGAGTTGTCTCTTGTGTCCAGCAACACAAAGGAGAAGATTCCATCCAACATGTCAACAAAATCCTCACCATATTCCTCGTACTATGTTCCCAAAAAACACATCAAACTCAATCAAAACTTAAATAACCAGATTTAGCAAAAGCAACCATAACGAAATCACACATACCAAGTGAGCAATGACGGCACAATCACTACCAGTACGGAACTTGTGATTCTTCAAACGCTTTCTCAACTCCTCATGGTTATAAATCTCTCCATTCACCTTTCCAAACAATCAACAACAACAAAAAGTTTCAGCTTCAAAAATAACAAAAGAATTATTATTACATGACTCCATGGATATGTAGCGTTACCGTGACGACAATAGTCTTGTCTTCGTTGAAGAGAGGTTGGTCACCGGAGGCAGGATCAATAACCGCAAGACGTTGATGAGCCAAGTAATTATCTCCCTGCTGATATAATCCACTCCAGTCAGGTCCTCTGTGCCTCAATCTGCAAACAAAATTGTGAAAAGAAAGATTACATTTCTTGAAAAATTTAGACCAAAGACTATAACATTTATGATACTCAAAACTCAAGATTTTGATAATTTATTGGGAATATTCCACCAACAAACAAAGGTTAGGTCTTTTTTTAAAGACAGATTCTCATAAACTATGGGAGATGTTTGATTTGATGAAGCATCACTACTGTTCATGTCACGCTCAACAAAAAGGTTATAGAAAATGAAAATATTGATAATACTACAAAAGTATTTCCATCGTGATGGTGTAATTGGATTATATATCACATCAACCTTCGTCACGATAATCTGAAACAAACTTTATATAAAATTCGTAGATGTCTAACATCTAACTAATGATAATTTGATTTGTCGATTTTCAAGTAGTTTTAACGTGACAGAGGAAAAAGAAAAAAAAAACAGAGGAAAATTTGTATTGCCTGCGAGAAAGCTCAAGCACACGAGATCTCTTCGCCTGAGAATCGTCGGAACATCCTAAAACGGCAAGAATTCCACACATATTTTCTTTCGGTTGCAAAAACTTTAATGTAAGAGCAGAAAATGAAACAAAAATCAGGAAGAATGACAACAGAAAAACAGAATTTTCCGAAACTCTAGGGGATATGAAAAAAATCTTTAAAAGAAAGAAAATAGACAGATGTCCAGAAAAAGAAAGGAGAAAATTGCACGTAGTATATATGTTTTATCGTGTTTCTCGTTTCGGATGTCTTGTTTCTTTACAAGCGATAGCTCTATTTATAGAGACTAAACGGCGCCGTGATGTCGCGTTTCGCGCGAAGGGGTCGTCGTGGGGTCCATTGTCTTACCTGTAACCGGATAAGTACCGGATAGCTTTGCCCAGCTGTTGCCACGTGTTACCTTTTTTACGACTTCCGGTGGGTTTTTTAACCATCTCTTTTGCCCAGTTTTTTTTCAATTTTGACAGTGAGGTAAAACTACGGTTTAGTAGGTTTATCTGACTGAGTCAGCAAGTGGATATACACTTATCTGACGGTGCAAAAATAGTGACGATGTCAAAAAAAAATATTATATATATATATCTAATGGACTGTTCTGGTTTCTTCAGAACCTTACACGTGCCATTACGACAGTGGAGGATGGGACCACTTTGTATTTGATTGTAGATAAGGTTAATAAAATTCACAGTAACATCTAATTCTATTTTTTTTTTAATTTGTTATCCTAATTTCGAAACTAGTAAGAAAATGAAAAACATAAAAATACTGGAGAAGATTAATAAAAAGAAAGGACATTGATAAAAATCTGTTCTAGAAACATTTCAATATGAAAAGTACCCATAAGTAAAAATAGATAATTTAAAATATATCTCTAAAGGAATAGCAATGGCCAAAAAGTTGGGGTGAAAAAGAAAACGAATAGCTATGTGATAATATATTTAAATTTTTCTTTATAAAGTGATAAACAAAATAGTAGCTAGAAATGGTAAAGACAAATTGTGGATTTTTAATATTAAAATTGTAAAATTTTCCATAAAATGAAAATAGAGGACTGGGACAAGATTGTTGCTATGTTTCAGAAATGGTAAAGACAGATTTTTGCTATACCGTTTGACAAAGTTTTCTTTTACAGTGTATAATTGACCTACACATACTATATCAAGTTTGAAATGGAATTATAAAGTAAATCTTTTGAATTAAAACACAACACTACTGGATTACTTTTCTTTTGAAGTTACTAACTTCGGTGATTTCACAAAGTTTATCAGGTTAATATAAAATTAGAAACTACATTTGCAATAATTTGACTAATATAAACAAAATTCTTTGTATATTGTTTAATGATATAATTAACCCGGCTTTGGAAATATGTATAGTTTTTTGTTTCTTTGGAGATTGTAGCTTTCGTCACATGTGTGACGGAGTTGGTCGCGATTCGAAACCGAAACTTGAGAATGAGGTATAACAATTATATAGGAGACTGAAATTGAAAACAAACAAAAATTATATAGGAGAGACTGGATTTTTATAATACTTTCTGGAAATGAATAATAAAGGAGATCGGTGTTCGAGTTTATCCATCAATAGTAGTATATATATTTAACTATATATATATATATATACTTATATTTATATATATAACAGATCACATGTGTATCTTATGCACATGGCTCACACGTTGCTACAATGTGAGAGGGTGAGAAGATGAATCTCACTTTACAACCTTGGAATTTGGATAATGCTCAATCAGAATATCTAAATTATTGTACGGAACTAAGAATAACATAATATGCTAAATTCAAAATCGACGTGTTTTTTTTTTCTTCTTCTTTTACTGGTCCAAATGAAAAAAAAAATCGATGGTCCTCGTAGGCTCCTTCCTCTTCTTGAGGTAGCAAGCCCTAATCGCGACGTAATACATTGCGAGTCTTGTTGTTCTTTTCCTTTAAAATCATAAAACAATTTGATACTCCATTTAAACATGTAATAATTGCTAGTAATTTTGCCATTATGTAATAACAGCTATATATAGATGGTTTCCTTTACCATTATAACGGAAAACCATATGCAAATACAAACCAATATTTTTATATCTAAACCAGATTACTTTCTGGATCACGAGATTATCAGATCGACTGTGGATTGATCTGGATCAACTGCATATCAATAAATTATATATTTATATATATAGTTGTATAAATATAAAGTAACAATATTTATACTATATTTAAGAAAGTATAATATCTAAAAATAATAATAAAATATTGAAAGATTTTAAATCGAAAGTAATACACAAATAGAAAAAAAACATCAATAACAAAAATAAACAAATAAAAATAACAACATGAAATAAATTATTTATTATATAATATAATCGATTGTGAAAATAAACAAATGTTAGAATAAATTATTATAATATAAAAGTATTTGAAATATTATATTTCAATATGTTGATCATAAGAAAAAAATCACAAAAAAATAAAAAAATATATGTTTTTTATTATACACTATGAATTGATAACAATTGCAAACAAGAAAAAAAAAAGTGGAAACACAAATTAGTTTGTTGTGATTGAATATAGATTATTAACTATTCATTTTTGCAATTTTTTCTTTTAGAATTTGACTCCATCATATTGTTATTATTATATTATTATTTGAGCTTATAAGACACATGCCGTGTATTAGCAATTTTTTTAGGTATCTTTGTACTCTAGGTAGTTATTAAGTTTTAATTGGTTATTTAGGTAGTTTTTGCCTAACTAATATTTTTGGACTATGTCGGGTGTATAGTCTTTTGTATACCTGACATGGTATACAACTATTCTTTTATACAAAAGAGGGGTGTACACCGATATAAAGGTGTACGCTAAGTTGAAGGTGTACAGAGAGAGCTGTACACTTCACCTAGTTTATAAAAAACTATCCAACAAACTATAAAAAAACTACCAAAAAATATCAATCAGGCAAAAACTACCTAAACCGCAAATTAAAACATAAAAACTACCCTATTATCCAATTTTTCCTTTTTTTTTTATCAAATGAACAAAGAAGGAAGAAGATGACTTATATCTTTATCTATAAAGAAATGACGACTTTCTTGACAAAACAAAATTAAGAAGATGACTTATATATATATAATTTATTTTTTGAAAATTTTCATTGACTTAAGGACTTGTTATTTGATTGTGATTAATGTAGAATTATGATGATTATAATTATTGCAAAGTTTAAAAAACTTTTAGAGAATTTTTAATTTTTTTTATAAATTTTCAGAAAGTTTGTCAGAATATCATCTAACATGCTAAGATTTTGAAAGTATTTAAAAGTTATTTCAGAAGAACAAAATTTTAAAAATTCATCAACCAATAACATCAAATTTTAATGCAAACATAGAATTAGTTAAAATATTTCTTAATCCAATAACTCATGATTTTTAATGAATATCTAAAATCATCATTTCAATAACACATAACTTTTAATAAATATAAACAACTTTTAATAAATATTAAACCAATAACACATACATGAATTTAATAGAATTTTTATAATTCAAGATTGAATAACGCTAAAAACATCAAGAGTTATAACTTTTTTAAAATAACAAAACCAATAAACCCATTATATTTTTTAAAACGAAGATGATGAAAACAGATGACGTATGCTCACTGAACTGTTCAGAAATTAGAATATAACCGTTTGTTAGGTGGATCTCCCCTAGTTTGGCATTAGCCATGAAATCCTCATACTTTTTTTCCAAGTTTATACATTAATATAAATATCTCTATACATATACACACAAATATTCTGAAGCAGCTCTGTATTGTATAATTTATAGAAACATAACTAATTTGAATGATTCGACTCTCTTTTATAAATAAAACCATCATAAATCATTTTCATAATTTTTGTTTATATATATATATAATATAAAGTATCATTTGGAATTGCAGTAATTTTATTTGAATTAATCAAGCTCAATGTGAACGGAAGCAAAGTAATTACTTTAGAAAGATATTGTGTTGTATATTAAAATGTCGTTTTCTCAGTAGTTACATCGCATCTTTACTAGTAGAATATTTTAATATAATAAGCAAAAACGAAACGTGAAAACAGTGTTCACTATTTAAAAAACCAATTAGTTAAAAAAAACAAGCCTACAGTGTCTTATGGGTTAACCAAAAAGGCAATTAAAATAAAGAAAGACTTTGAAACACCTTCAAGTCCTCACAAAACGTTATCAAAAAGTAAAATTTCCCCAACGTCATCGAAAGTTCTATATTTATATATACAGTATTTGTTTATTTAATTAATTAGTAAGTAGTATTGCGTAAGAGAATATCACATTCATGATAGTTTATAGAATTAGTTAGGAGATTAGGTAATTATTAAATTTTTATTGGTAGATTAGGTAATTTTAAGTTTTTATTTGGAAAATAAGTAGTTTTTAGAGTAGTTTTTTTTTAGAAATAGAAAAAAATGTTTTTTTTAATCTCTATCTCTTATCTCTCTCAATCTCTCTCATAAAAACTTAAAGTAATTCAAAAACTACTATATTTTCCAATAAAAACTTAAAAACTACATAATCTTTAAAATATCTCTAGTTTATATGTGTTGAAATGTATATCGTAATTAGTGTATTGTAATGTGGAAAATTTTATTTTATATAAGTCTTCAATATATTTATTCCGAAAAGAATGTGGAATTTTATTTGGTTATTCACACACTTTACAGACGAAACAAAAGTTGTAGAATGTGGCCCGCATATACATAATAGTATAATACACACGATCTGTAATATTTGGTAGGTAGTGGAATCTCTCAGATTAAGTTTCTCACTAATAAAAATAATAAAAATAATAAAATATATAAAATGAGTCTTCTATTTGTAAGATTTTTAGAACTTTTTAAAAAACTAATGCAGGGGCAGAGGAGGTATATAGTGATTGGGAGGGGCACTTGCCATCCTTAATATTTTCAAAATTAGTATAATGTTAGATAAATTTTTAATTATGTTCCCTTGATAATTTTTAATTATGCTCCATTGATAAATTATGTTATGCCTCCATTATTTTATTTGGATACATATTTTCTCTAAATAAGTATTTTTTTTAGTAAAATTAGTGAATAAAACATCACATATACGAATTAAAGATCAGTTTCTATGTAAGTCTCTAGTATGTTATATAAAAAAGGAAATTTTTTTATTTTTTTTATTTTTTTAAGTATTTTATCAATTAAAAAAAATTAATCTATAAAAATTAATCGTAGTCATTAGATAAGTAGAGTTCCATCTGGTCTTCACTTCTAAAGGTAGACATCCCCTTTTAATCTTCCCTATTACAACATGCAAATAAAATGATTTGAGCCTATTTATTGAAGACCTCACGAACTGAATTCCATTGCGAATAGCAGCCACACTGTTATCTACCTCATGCAAACCTTTCCTCATAATCAAATTCAGTATATGAGTAGCACACCTTAAATGCATATATTCACCTTTCAGTACTAATGAATCATCTCCAATATTCTTCATTGCTTTATTAAATTTAGTCATAGCAGAACTGTTAGCTGTAGTATTATCCACAGTGATGCAGAATACTCTCTTTATATCCCACTCGTCTAAACACTCAAGAAAAACATTACAAATTGTTCCATCCTTATGATCAGGAACATTCTTGAATCCTATTATCATCTTCCTTAACTGCCACATAGCATCAACAAAATGAAATGTTATTACACTTATAAATATTATTGTATTTTTCTCAACTCTATTACGTTTTTAATAAGTTAATTTTTTTTATATGTTTGATCTGATAAAATTATTTTGTAGATCCGCCTCTTCACACATGATATATCATGATTGATTTTGAATTTTTTTTACCATTTAAATTTTAATAAATAATTAAATTATATAAAAATTATTAAAATAATATATTTAAGAGAACAACATCTCTTAATTCCAATGCACATGCTCTCCGAATCTTTTTGTTTCTTACAAATATATATTTACCTACTCTGATTATTATTTTCTTCTTATCCGGATATATTTCATTATTAACGTAAAAATTAATGAAAATAATCGAATGAATAATTACTAGACTTCATTCGGACTCTGCAGCAGAAGACTTGGTACGAGATGGTACGTTCTACAAAATATCACATTTCCATGTATATCGTGACTAGGCAATGAGTCGAAATCTACTTGCTCATTTAACAGACATTTTACACGGAAACTTCATATTTGAATTTTCATTACGTTAAAATATTATTTTATTATATGTTTCCAAATTGGGGTCATTGACCACCAGATAAATGACATTATTTTCACTTTTCACGGTTAAATTTTCAAAGTTATATATTAAACAAACAACAAATATTCAATATTGTTATTTACATACCGCGATCTCCAAACAACAATTTTTGTTTTAGTTATATATTTTTTTTCATTAAATGTGAAATTTCATTACCAAATGGAACATTGTTGTATAATTACATTCGCATAGGGGCAGACAGCTTCAATGGCCAAAAAAATAAAAAAGGCTAATTGATACTATACTATTTAACCCGTATTTGGTCTTAGTTCTGAATTCTCAGAAAATAATGGACATATAATTAACAAAATATTTTCACTAAGTTGGTAAAGATTCGTGGATATCATTTAAAACGAAAATATACATGAGATAGCCAATTTATGCATGATAATTAATTTATTGATAAATTAATATCTTCTCTAAATTAATAGAATACACATAATTATTATGACATTTTTTTATTCATTTCATATTAGAATGTTAAAACTCTAAAAAATATATACATGATGTAAAGTATCTTTTTTTCGGTCCGAGCAGCTTTCTCTCGCGAAAACCTTAGCAACCGCTGCTATCTTCAATCTTGGATCTCTGACCGGCGTCTGGTGGCTTAGTTAGCACCAACACCGGTCCTGCCTTTTTAGGCTCTTTTTTTTGTTGTATTATTTGTCGCCGGCTGTGGAGTCTTTAGGAAAGTTTCATCGCCGGGAAATCATTTTTGACGGTGGTGAAGGGTCGGAGGTGCTATGGTAGTCCCTGGCAACGACGTCGTTGTAGTATAGTGGTAAATATTCCCGTCTGTCACGCAGGTGACCTGGGTTCGATCCCCGGAAATGGCGCCAGTTTTTATTGCATCTTAAGGCTATCAAATAAACATATCGTGCATAGCACTTTAGGATTGAATCCACAATGACTAAATATCACGCACTAGAGATGTGAGATTCTAAACTAAGCTAGAGAAAATCAATGTTTAGTTTTTACGAAACAAAAGAAATGAAAACAAGTGAAATGCAAAAAAGAAAACAACAAGAAAAAGACATTGGATCATGGGCTTTACTATCATACGAGTGAATTGATAGTCAAACTAAGATGCAATAGATTGCATTAAACACCATCCTAGAACATAGAATTCATAACTATGACTAATCCACTCTCATGGTACTAATCACTTCACTAGCTATCCAATCATCAATAACTCTCGTTAGCGATTAACAAAACCAATGAGTATTAATAATCAACTCAATAAGTTTACTAAACACCCTAATCAACAACTTTCGTTCGCTAGGTATGTAAAGCTCATAAAAGGATTGGTTCAAGCATTTCATCGAACACCTTGTAGACGCCAAAATGCTTAAGCTCTAAACTACCAATTTCCTAGCTAATATAGCATTAAGAACAATCATAAATGAAAGATCTAACAACAATCAACATAAACAATCATCATCTAACCATCAATTCATCATAATCTAGCATAACCTATGATTCAACTAAAAGACTAGTCCTAAGAGAAGAAAAGAGAAGGAAAAGATAGAAATGATGGGTTTACATAGATAGATGAAGAAATATTTATTGGAGTGGCATATGTAATGAAGATCAATCCAAAACAATCATAAGAGAGTTTGGAAGACAAACCAACTCTCAATCAAAGAAAATTTAAGGTTTTTAGAAGAGTTAAGACAAATATTTTTAGGGAAGGAGCAAAAAATGATGATTCAGATCTGTCCAGCGGTCAGCCTTGGCCGCTAGGAATGGCTGCTAGGAATACATGTTGGTTGCCACTTCTCTAGCGGACACGTCTTGCCACTTCTCCAGCAGACACGTCTGGCTGCTGGGACAGATCATTGGTCACTAAAATAGTCATATCTCCTTTACTGCTGACCTAAATGACTCGAGACCACCACCATTGGAAAGCTAACTCAATTTCCTTGAACTTTAATGAAGGGCTCTGTAGCTAAATATCACGGGAAGGCCATCTTCTGTGTCAATCTTTGAGACACTATGGAATGATTCTTGTTCATCATGACTCTTATTTGCATATAAATGATTCCTCTTGTTCCATAACTCACTCCAATACCTATAAAACAAGAAATCTATGCAAACATGCACCTAAAGACCTACACAAGAAATTAATGAGAAAATGCAAGGTAAATGATGCTAAAATCACAATATATCAGTGAGCGACGGAGCGTCAGCGACGCTAATACTTCAGTTCACCGGCCTTCCTTTCTCCTTCGCCGGATCTGGTTTCTCCTTTGCCGGATCTGGTTCCTCCTTAACGGCGGAAGTGGTGAGTCGCGTCTCTTCTCGAGCCTTCGTGTTCGTCAAGCGGTGGTGTTTCCTGAGTTATAGGCTCTCCTTTCTTTCCCTTAGATTCGGTTGTCCGGCTTTGTTAGTCTCGGGTAGATGAGCTTTTACCCTTACTCTCAGCTTTTGGGTTAGTGTCTTGTTTCTTAGATCTTCTGTTTGTTGTCTCCTCTTGAAGTTTTGGTGTGTTGAGTTGGCTTAGGTTTCGGTTTGTGGGTTCATTACTCGGAAGGTATTTCACTTCAATGGCATCTACTAGCTCTTTTTTGTCTTGCGTGGTGGTTTCGGTATCCTTTTCTTCTCTTGCGTGGCGGTAACCAGTTTTTGGTATGTAGATGATTTTGGCTGGGTCTACGAAGGTCCGTGTGTAAGAATTGGAGATCCTCTTTGGTGTTTTCCCCAATCGGATCTCAAGGTTTCTTCTTGATCCTTTGCTTTCTCAAGTAACATTGGGGTCTTTGAAGTGGTGGTGATGGGATGGCTTCTGTGCTATGTCCTTTTTGCCAATCTGTTATCGTTTCTGCGGTTGTTGTAGCGGTGAAGAATCGGGTTAGTTTCTTTTTTGGGCTTCCAGTTTTTTTCTGAAAGCAATCTAATGATTAGTTCGTCTCGAGGTCTCAGCCTATAACGCATCTCCCGCACGCCCTTGTTGATAGAATCTCGTTCTGATGAGATTCCAACTCTTAAATACACTTCGTGCGATTGATAAATGAGAGTGACGATTTAGGGTTTGAGCGAAACTTCCAAAGGATGCGGAAGTCCTTTGAACTTTCGAGCTTGATTCCGCTTTGGATATAACGCACCAATAACAGTCACAAGTTGAGATTGTATTCATACAAACACGACTCAAGATCAAACGAAATCCAGAGAGAATTTTGATAAGAAAAGGTTTGATGGTCTTTACAAAAGAGCAGCGTCACAAATAAAAGAAGAAAGGCGGAAGTTCAAGAGTCGACAAATGGGAAACAGAAACGACAAAGTAAACAATTATGAAACAAACTATTATTAATGGGCCTTGGAACAATAATGGGTTGTGGGTTGGTAAATTGTGTGAGCTTGCCTCATTAAAAACCTCTCTTGAAAAATCCATTGGGACAAAACCAAGAAGATGGAAAAAAGAGCACAAGTCAAACACCTCCATTGATGTTGCTTAAACGGCTTGAATCACAACCAACGTGGCTGCCCGTTTAAGGCTGCCCGCATTTTGAAGTAAAAGTGTAATGATTACTTGATTTAGAAATAGACATCTAATAATAAAAAAAAAAAAATTGGGCTTGTTGGCTCTCCCAAGAAAAGACACAAACATGGACTTGTTGGCCCTCCCAAGATTAAAAAAATAGTGCGTTGTTATCATGATATTTTCAAATACTCTTTTATATAAAATTGTTTTCTTTTTAAAATAAGATCATTTCACAAATATGTATATTGATGAGTCAATGTTTGGTTACGATTCTTTATGTATCATTTTTTGGACACCAAATTTTACATTTTTATCAAGATCCTCAACGATATAAAAAAATCGTCTAGAGAATCCCCACGTACAAAATATCCCTTCACAAATTTTGAAAACTTCCAAGAAAACTGTTTCAATCTTCTTGTATTTTAATTGAGATTATTATTCTCAAACTAAAATATAAACGAGCGAAACTAAAACAAGATCATAAACAAACATACTTATCTTAAACATCAAATATAACCAAAACTTCATGTCATTGTAAGAACTCAAATGATCAAACGAGAAATGAGTTTGAGAAAGAAAAGTTATATAAAAAAAATACAAAGTTAACAAAACTGTACAATAATATACCAAGTTAAAAAATACAAAGTTAAAATTTTGTGAGAATATGAAAAGAAATTTGATAAAGTATTTACTTGTTTTGTAGAATATGTAAAAATTAACAAAATTCCATAATTAGTATAGTCATTAAAACTTCACATAAATCATAATTGAATAAACTCCTAAATAGTTGAGACAATGTCTGTCTCTTGAACCGGGTAAAATTGTATTCATCATACCTCAAAATTATTTTGCAAATAAAAAAGATAAAGTCAAGTCGCAAAATAACTCTTCGAATTTAGAAATAGACATCTAATAAAATATATA
>VBRH01001254.1:50185-61037 GCA_014578085.1 Cardamine resedifolia | reverse complement strand
CCCTCCGCCTTGGGGAGCTACTCCATGTGTCGGCACAGTATTGCGAGCAGCAAAATTAGCCTGATCTTTTCCGATAGGGTGCTCAACTCTCACCTGCTCCACCGTGATACTATGCGCCACGCTCTCCTTAGAAACTTTATTCGCCCTGTGAGCTCTGGTAGCTCGGCCAGCTCAGCCTTTACGACCACCCCTGAGGGGCCTACCAACTCTGCCTGCTCGATCTCCATGACCGGTTCGGTCACCACGACCGGCTCGGCCACCACGACCCCGAACTCAACCAGGATTCACCATCCTTGGTGAAACCACGGTTATAAAATTATTACTAAAAATAATAACCACAACACAATAACGAAGTCTTACCGTGAAACTGTTATCGGCCGGAATATGACATACCCAAACACCCCAAACAATAATAACAAAGCGATGCAGCAAGAAATCTAGCAGTCTTAGAAACAACTCTGCTATGATACCAAATTGAAACACTAATAATAACCCCATAAGTATTATTAACTCCCAGCAGACGAAAAAAATTAACAGCTCAGCGATAAGGATTTATGATAAATCATTAAATTCGAATCCTCTAACAACCTAACGGTTTACGGAAAAACAACAACCACGACAAACAACAATTTATAAATAATTAAAATAAATAAACAACCCTCTCGGTATGTCATCTTGGTCTGTAACCGCAGTTCCACGAGCTTCAGCTAGCTTTTTCCTTTCCCTTACCTGCGCCATTACGAATAGACGCAGTCAGTATTTAATAAATACTAAGGAGGCGATTAACCCGTCTACTAGGTCAATTAGGACAAAATTATGAAAACACCCCCGGCATAATCAAATGTCCGGAGAGCTGTTTGTCGTTTTGTTGTTGAACTATTTTTAATTAAGTGGCGTTTTATTACAATTAAAATCAGTCAACGACATTTTAAACAACCAAAAAATGATTAAAATAAATAATTCTCCACAATTAAATCAACAGAAAATTACAGAAAAATCACTGAAAATCATTTCACAATTAACAGCAATTATCAACATTTTCAGAATTTAATTCAACAATAAATAAACGGCGATAATCACAAAAACACAGAAATAAATCCTAACAAATAATTACCCCGGAAAATTTTCTGTAAAACTATCCGACCACGGTACTGCACTCACCTGGAACACGCAAGGAAATTTTGCGACGAAAGACTGAAAAATTCTCTAACCTCACGGGACTAATAACCCCCTAATAAAACCCGCACGCGACCTAAATAATAATAAAGTAAAAATTAATTAAACTTAACCACTAAATAACCGTCCAAACTGAAGTAAACCAACAATTAAACCACTGTTCATCTTCATCTTCATCTTCACGCACGAACTGAAGCTCTCCCTGCGTCTTCCTCCTCTCCCAAAACTGAAGCTCTCTTCCTGCCAGACATCTCCGTCGACTCCTCACGTCACAGCCTCCCTTCATCGACAATGATTTCCTCCAACACCAACACGGATCGGCACATCACCGCTCAAAGCTCCTCTCACCAATACCAACCCGTTATCCACGAGACTTGATCTCCAAGGCACTCATCATAATCACAACTCAACACCTATCATCCTATGCTCATAACCAGAAACATGATCAAGGATGGGATAGAGCTTACCGTGATGAGGAACCCTTGCTCTAACTCTCTCTCGCGATCACCTTCTCCCACTCGTTAACTCTCTCTTGTTAACTCTCGCCTAAGTCCAAGCCTTGCTCTGATCCAAAGAAGCCTTCTTCTTGTTAGAGATCAACCGAATGAGGATGCGAACGTGAAGACTGAGGAGGTGGCGTAGAGATTAAACGAAGAAAAGTTTAGGTTTCATCACAATTCTTGAAATTTGAGATCTAACCTTCCAACTCTCTGAAACTTCTAAAACAACCCCGTTACATTTAAGTTGATCAAATAAACCCAACATAAGATTCTGATCTAAATAAAACAACCCCCAATTCCATTTAGAACCAACAAAGTCCAAACCCGTTATTTAAAATCAACAATAATCGGATGCTAAATAAAAATTCCCATTTCCCGGGACACCGGTGTTACAAATGCCCCGACCCATTTTTTTTTTTTTTGCAGTAAATATAATAATAATATTTCCATAAATATTATCAACTCCCAGCAGACGAAAACAATTAAACAACTCCGTGATAACGATTTATTATAAATCAATAAATTCGAATCAAACTAACAACCTAACGGTTTGCAGAAACAATCAAACAACAACAGAGATGAATAATTAAATAAACACCCTCCCGGTATGTCATCTTGAACCGTCGCCGCAGTTCCACGAGCTTCAGCTATTTTTATCATTTCCCTTACATGCACCATTTAAAATAGACGCAGTCAGTATTTAATAAATACTGAGGAAGCGATCAACCCGTCTACTAGGTCAATTAGGACAAAATTATGAAAATACCCCCGACATAATTAAATGTCTGGACTCGACAAAAAGCAAATAACAGCAATAACAGCAACTTGATAAAATTAATTCACCGCAAAAATAAAGAATTAAACAATCAACGATATTTAAAACAACCAAACCGTGATTAAAACAATTAATTCTCAACAATTAATTCAACGGAAAATCACAGAAAAATCACAGAAAATAATCCTAAAATTAACAGCAATTAACGGCAATTTTCTCGAAATTAATTTCCAAGGTTTAACAGCAATAATTTAAACGGCAATAACAGCAAGATACAAAAATAAATCCTAACACGTAATTACACCGGAAAAATTCCTGTAAGAATGCCCGACCACGGTACTACACCCACCTTAGCCAAAAACAGAAACTTCTGCGACAACTTCATGCAACTTCATGAAAGTTTCATTTCCGAGAAACTTTCCTTTTCGGGAAACTTTTCTTTCATAAAACTTTCATTTTCAGGAAACTTTCCTTTTCGGGAAACTTTCATTTTCGGCTTCTCCCTTTTCTGCGCTTTCCATTGATATTTCTAGGGTTTCCAGGAATTAGGTCTCTACCACCGTCTTCTTAAAACTCCGATTCCGGCCTCACTTTACATCAGAATCCAAATCGGCATGTGGTTCTGGAAAGCTGACATCTGGGGCTTTCCAGTGATATGTAGATCGTTTTCTAACTCTTGGTGGAATCCGATCTGCAAAGATCCACCTCAGAAGAACCGCCATAACTTTCTGACCATAGCCCCGAATTGACATCCGCTTGCGGCTATGGCTAGATTTTGATGGGGTGTATCTCTCCATGAAGTATCAGATGAATAGGACTCCGTTTTCTCCTCCATTTCTCTTTTCTCCCAGAACTGGTTGGATCTGTCTTTCCTTCTTTCTCTTGCGCCCCCTAGGCCCGAATATCAAGCTGCAGCTCCTTCTCGTCAATAGCTCAGGTGAAGTTACGAAGATCAGAGGCTGAGGCGTGGGTTAATGAAGAAGAGAAGTTAGGGTTTTACCCTACTTTTGAGAATTTGCAACAAGGCCCTCCAATTCCCCAAACTTTAAAATTCGGCCCCACAACTGCTTAAATGATCATTTAAACCCAGCCAAAAATCTGATTCAAGCAAAACCCCCCCTTTAACTTCTGTTTTTCAACTAAAACACCCCCAACTCAAGGATATGGATGTTACAAACCGTATTTTACATTGTAACAGTATTTTGTATCGTAACTGTTCTTTTTTTAACTGTAACTAGATTGTAACCGTACTAAATAATTAATAACTGTAACCGTATATAAACCAATGGTTAATCACATGGTATAACATAAAAATTATAACCGTAATCGTTTAAAAATATAATAAATTGTATATATATAATCAAGGTAAATTTGCCCACCATACCATCTTTTATCTTTTTGTTATATCGATTGCTCTTTCTCAATATTCGTTCAGATCGATCTATGTCATTTTCTGAAATAAAAAGAATGTTTTATCTTTTATGAAGTGGTGTAGTTACACACTTCACACATCATGTCCATCATCAAATCTTATCCACCCAGTTATCTCACAAATCTTTTTCATCATTTAATCTTGTGACTTTTTTCCATCCAGGTATCTCACAAATCTTTTATGTCATCAAATCTTGTCCAACATTAAACTGTCATAAATCTTCCATATCCAACACCCCAGCCATTGTCGTTAATGCACTATCTTACATGCACTTGTTTGGCCCGCCCCATAGCGGACGTGACCCGTTTTGTGACTGCGGCAGACACGGCTGCTAAGACCTGCAGTCGGAGAAGTCATGTACATGCCCGCTCTGCCAAAACCAATGGGCTAGCAGACCGGCTCGCACGTAATTTGTAAAAGATGATTTCGAATTTGCATTTGGTCTCAATTTAGAATTTTTGGATACATTGAGATATGTGATTGATTTGTTGTGAATGTGTTAATGCAGGAAAAGAGAAGAGAATGTATAAGAGCCTACTCTAGTTGTAACATCCGTAATTCTTATTTTGTTGATTTTATTGGAGAATTGGAAGTTTGGGTTGGAATTTGATTTAATCAGTTTTGTCGTTGGTGGGTTTATTTGATCATTAAGGAGTTTTTTCGCGATTGGTAAATCTGCGGTAAATTGAGGGACCTCTGTTGTAATTTCGAAGAAGTTGGATAAACCCTATGCGATTCTTCTTTTTCACTCCCGATCGATCTCGCCGTTCCTCAATCCACCTTGCCATCTCGTCAGCTCATCATCTGGAGCCACTTTCATCTTCATCGTCTGTGGAGATCGGCGAGGGTACTTGCAGCCAAGGGAGGAAGAAGAAGTTTTGCGTGAAGCTTGGCGTCGGGAAAAGAGGGGGCCGTGCGAGGAAAACCAGATCATCATCCTTCGATCGCGTACGTGTTTAATTAAGGGGTTATTCATCCCGGGAGGTTCGGGATTTTTGCAGAGTTTTGTTGCGAAATTTTCCGTGCGTGTGTCAGGTGAGTGCAGTACCGTGGTCGGATAGTTTTACGGAAAATTTTTCGAAGTAAATTTTTGTTAGGATTTATTTCTGTGATTTTGTGATTTTCGCTATTTAATTTTTGTTGAATTAAATTCCAAAAAAATGTTGATAATTGCAGTTAATTGTGAAATGCTTCTCGGTAATTTTTCCGTAATTTTCTGTTGAATTAATTGCTGAGAATTAATTATGTTAATGCTCTTCTGGTTCTTTTAATTGTCTTTTATTATTTTTAATTCATTAATTTTTAGTGAATTAATTTTATTAAATGTTGTTATTATTCGGAATAATTTTTGTAATTTTCCGTAAATTTCTGTTGAATTAATTGCTGAGAATTAATTGTTTTAATGTCGTTGTGGTTGTTTAATTGTCGTTTATTAAATTTAATTCATTATTTTACAGTGAATTATTTTTACTAAATTGCGGTTATTATTGTTTGTCGAATCCGGACATTTAATTATGTCGGGGGCATTTTTGTAATTTTATCCTAATTGACCTAGTAGACGGGTTGATCGCTTTCTCAGTATTTATTAAATGCTGACTGCGTCTATTCGTAATGGCGCAGGTAAAGAAAATGATAAAGCTGCTAGTTGAAGCTCGTGGGACTGCGGTACGGATCAAGATGACATACCGGGAGGATTGTTATGTTTTTTATTTACTTATAATTTGCTGTTTATCGTGATTGTTATTTTCTTTAAACAGCTAGGTTGTTAGTTTTGATTTGCGAATTTATTGGTTTATAATAAATCGTTTATCGTTGAGTTGTTAATTGTTTTCGCCTGCTGGGAGTAATAATAATTATGGGATTATTATTAGTATTTAAAAAAAAAAAAAAATCGGGTCGGGGCGTTTCACTAGTGTTTGAGACAGCAAGTGATACAAGACATCCTTGACCAGAAACTTGGTTTATAATCATAATATGTTCTGTTTTTCTTACGTTTTTGAGTGCTCCTTTCTTTAGCTGTGACACATATCACACAGAGATTTCGGATTCATGAATTCTAATAAGAGTTTCTTTGATGAAAGTTGGATATAGTGTATACTCTATACATATAGATATAGTTCAGAACTTTTTGTTATAAAAACTAAACAAAAAGCTTTCTAATCAACAAAATACACAATTTATATTTGTGGCAAATGATGAAACGAGTCTAACCAGCGGTTAAGCAAAAGATCAGAGTGAAGAAACTTTTCACACTTGTTTGTGGCAAATGATGTAATAAACATCATCAAAACGAATTCAAAACATTTAAATATTCAAAACAGCTTTGAGTTGTCTACCTCAGTAATTGTTTTGGTGTTATTTCAGGAGACTTTACATGAACAAGAGGACACTTTAAACAAACAAGATGGCATAGAATACAACCTTAGACTTGGCTTGTACAGTACTTTTCCTCTTCTTTCGCATGGATATTTTCCTCGAGCTTTGAAAAGAACTACAACAGATAACAGTGAAATATGATTTATTTTTTCTTGTTTGTTGTGAGGATGAATAAGTACAGTGAACCTTCTTGCTGAGGGAAAGGGTTTCAAAAGGCAGTTTTAGATGTATGTTGGCGGGCAATCCGCAAGCCTGCTAATCCGCAACGGGCCAATCCGTTTAAACCAACAACCGTAATGCCCGCGAGACCCGCTACTTCATGGACAAGAAAATTATTGTCCAGCCCCACCCCATGGCGGATCTAAATGGGCCTAACCCGCGGGTTACACGCCCAGTTGACATCTCTACACACAATGATACACCGATGGTCCACGTCTCTGCATTAACTTGATCCCCCTTTCGCGTTTTGTTTCAGTATGTAAATCTTGTCTATCCAATCATCTCACAAGTTATATCTACAATGACGAGTCTATACACGACGACTTTATCAATCCTCCCGTCCCACATCTTGATGACGGAGCCGACCCCAACAATCGTTAGATCATGACAGTTTAAAACTTGGGGACAATTTATAATGTAATCAAGTATGTTAGTTCGGGGACAAGTTATCATGTCTCTATTTTAGGTCGTGGACAAATTATGATGTTTGTGGACACTTTATAAGGTTAAAATGACTAAGTACAATAGATCATTGATAAATTATAATTTTGTTTGTTACGTCTTAAACAAGTTATCTTATGTATTGACTTACTTACGTGGACAAAATTTATGTGGACCATCTAAAACACTTTTGACGAGGGTAGTTTTGGTACTCTACTTTTGATGAGGGCAGTTTTGGTACTCTACATTTGATCTGCCATTAAATAAAAAGAGATTGAAATCTCATAAAAACAGATATGATATAAGGTATATTGGACAAAATTGTTTATAATCAATTATACTAATGAGTATTAGTTGATATATTATCATCTAGTTCGTTCAATAGAGGTTATGTTCTTTTCTTTTTAAAATACGTCATTGGAATTAATCTTTATCATGATCATCAAATAATCATAACCGTATATAACCATAACTGTTTTAACAGTAACAATATATCTAATAGTTGAAGTTAATATTAAAAAAAAATTATAACCATAACCGGTGGTTAACTAATTGTAACACTGGTCATGATCAGTCAAAACTGGTGAACCTTTTCCATTTAATCCATCGGGTTAAAACGTTTTACGTATTGAAGTGGTCTTAAGAAATTGTAGTTTACCAAATCCAACTATAATCCACTACATTGTGTGACTGCAAGTCTTGCGGGTTGGTCCGAAAACTCCTAAAATTTTGATTATTTTGGTTAAATGTTATTTAGGTTTTTCTAAAGAAATTAGTATAATCAAAAGTGTTGAAAACAAAAGTCATCAAAATTATGTGGGTGAGTGAATGGTTCGTCTGTAGCTGTAGCTGTAGGTTCTTTGACTAATGTATGATTTGACTATAGGTATGTTGGCTGTAACTGTAAATTATATACTATAGTTATTTTAAAATCAAAGCATGATTGAATAAGTAATGTAAATCAATTTTTTAATATATATATAGTTTGTGTAACATCCCGGTTTCAGAAAATATGGTGATTCATGAGGAGAACTTAAAATATTTGATTTGGCTATCTATGTCACCAAAGTGCACTTATCTTTTCCGTCACTTGTACCATCAGAACTCTGCAGTTAAGCGTGCTTGGGCTAGAGTAGCACTAGGATGGGTGACCTACCGGAAAGTGATTGTCGGTATCGTGTGAGTGAGGATGGATAAAACACGGGAAAGATCATGTGGTGATTTGTAGGGACATTAACAAGTCTTTAGAGGCTCCCAAAAATAACAAACCGGTCGTCGGACGAAGGTGGGGCCCACGGGCCGAGAGAGGGCGACGGGGCCCACGGACGGTGGCGGTCTGGGCGTTCAATTTGCTATCAGAGCGGAGTTGATTCTAGGGCTGCTAGATTGCTTGTTGCGTTGCTTTGTTGTTATTGTTTGAGGTGTTTGGTTATGTCATCTCTGGCCGATAACAGTTCCATGATAAGACTTTTTTGTGGTATTGTGGTTATTATTTTAGTGATTATTTAATAATCGTGTGGTTTTGGCAGATGGTGAATCCTGGTAGAGTTCGGGGTCGTGGTGGTAGAGCTGGAGTGGCAGCGGAGTCCTCCGGGGAGAGTGTGGCGCAGAGCGTCACAGTGGAGCAGGTGGGAGTGGAGCATCCTATTGGGGTGCTCAGGCTGGCGTGGCTGGTGGTGCGATTCCCCAGCCGGGAGCAGATCAAAACCCAATGGGGGCGGTGCTGGGGCTTCTGGCGCAGCTGTTGGAGCGTTTACCAGTTGAGGTACCGGCTCCTGTTCCGGGGGCACCACAGGGAGTTCAGGTTTTTCCAGGGGTAGCGGTTCCAGGAGTTCCGGAGGCTATAGCTGAGGCTGTTGCTCCATCCTATCTCAGGGTGATGGAGCATATGCAGCGTTTGGCACCAAGTACTTTGCCGAAGGTGTCAAGCCGGTTGAGGCTGATGAGTGTAGGTCCAGACTGGAGAGGAACTTCCATTCCATTAGATGCCCTGAGGAGTATCGGGTGGATTTGGCGGTTCACTATCTAGATGGTGATGCTCAAACTTGGTGGGAGAGTGTATTGGCACGGAGAAGAGGAGCGGTGTTGACTTGGGGCGAGTTTCGTGGGAAGTTTTATTGATCTGGGTATCCAACGAAGCTATAACACGTTCGTATTATGTATGGCAGTCCGTGCTGGCGGTAGCCTACCGCTACGCTATGCTTGTGTCGATTGTGACGGTCCATCCATAGTGGTCAAACGACCGCTAACGATTTCTCCTGGAAGCGTGTTTGCGTGCAACGTGTGGCGGTCCGTCGTAGTGGTCACCAACCGCTACCAGCTGTGGCGGTCCGTCATAGCGGTCACCTACCGCTACCAGCTGCAATCCCTTAAATCCGGAAAATGTTCCTATCCACTCACATTTGAATTCAAATGTGAGGCTCCTCCTTAGGCTCCGATTTTAGGTTGTATACCTTTAGTTTAACTATATATATGTTGTAACACTCCTCATTAATATTATCAATCAAGTATTCTTTGTTATTATTCTCTCAGTTCTTATTCTCTTACTCTTCCTGTTCTTCACACTATATTCTCTCACACACTCTCTCTAATCTTAATATTCCACAAATTCTAACATGGTATCAGAGCTTTAGATCCTATTCTTCATCTTATTCTAGAAGATAAGAGAAGTTTACAAACTCTCCAACCAAATCTCTCAAAAACGTTTAGTTTAAACCATGGAAAACTCAAAGACCATGGTAATTCTCGTTATCCTTAAAAGAGGAAACTATTTGCTGTGGTATAGGACCACAAGAATTGTTCTTTGTGGTCATGGCCTATGGAGCCATATTGAAAAGGGTACTTGAAACTTTCTTCGATGGTTAGAAGATGGGGAAGAAACCATCACGGAAGGAGAAGATGAGGCGGTTCTTGAGAAAGAAGCCAAGTGGTTTCAAGAAGATCAAACCGTCCTTGCCATTCTTCAAAACTTTCTTGAAGCTTACTCCTATTGTGAGAATGCAAAGGAGCTGTGGGATACACTCAAGATTGTGTATGGAAACGTGTCCAAATTTGACAAGGGTGTTTGAAGTAAAGAAGGCCATTAACAACGTTAGCCAAGAAGGTATGGAGTTTACTAAACACTTTGGGGTGTTTAGATCTCTATGGGCTGAGCTCGAGATGTTGAGACCGAATACTTTGAACCCGGTGGTACTCAATGAAAAGAGAGAACAAGACAAGGTGTTTAGCCTCTTGCTCACATTGAATCCGACATTCAACGACCTCATCAAGCATCTCTTAAGGGCTTATAAGCTTCCGAGCCTTGATGAGGTGTGCGCACAAGTTTAAAAGGAGCAAGGCTCTCTTAGACTCTTTGGGGAAAAAGAAGAACTTCCCACGGCAAACAAAGGAGGGTACCGGCAAGAGGAGAGAGTTTGTCACCATTGCAAGAGGAAGGGTCATCTCAAAGACAAATGTTGGGTTCTCCATCCTCATCTCAAGCCAAACAAGTTCATGGACTCAAGGGACAATCACTCCCGTGCATCCGGTGCAAAGCAAAAGGAGGAGGAGGCCATGACTGCTTCTCATGGAGATAATGTGAGGAAAACAGATTTGGAAGCTCTCATACGGTCTATTGCCTCTCTAAAGGAATCATGTACCACTCTCCTTGCTAGTAATTCAAATAAAACACTAGTTATAGATTCGGGTGCTTCTCACAATATGATTAGTAATACGAATCTTATTGATAATATAAAGCCAAA
Source organism: Cardamine resedifolia (assembly GCA_014578085.1). NCBI lineage: Eukaryota > Viridiplantae > Streptophyta > Magnoliopsida > Brassicales > Brassicaceae > Cardamine > Cardamine resedifolia. The sequence goes on along the minus strand of VBRH01001254.1, from coordinate 50,378 downwards.
CACGGGTAATATGGTAATTGCTAACGGTGATAAGGTTCCCATTAAGGGAGTAGGTGATTTGAAGTTATTTGACAAGAAATCAAAAACCTTCTACATGCCTTCCTTTACATCAAATTTGTTGTCGGTTAAAAGGGCAACTTGTGATCTCAATTGTTATACTATATTTGGGCCTAATAGTGTTCAATTTTAGGAT
>VBRH01001254.1:21435-44327 GCA_014578085.1 Cardamine resedifolia | reverse complement strand
TTGTTAGATACACTCAGAATAAAGAAAATAGAAAAGGAAGTAAAACAACTTCGAAGCCGAAAGCATTCCTCCATTGAGAAGTTTTGCCATTATTCTACTGGTTTCTTGATCATTGTAGTACATCTTGGCAGTTAATCTCGAAATCTTCGTGTATGGAGAGGGAAATGACTCTTCATTGTCCATATGAGAGCTTTAGATCTCCACATATAGAGGTGAAATTCGTTTCGGTTAATTCTTTGCTCCAAATAGGGGATGTTCTCCTTCTGTACCGATGCACCATCCAAGATCACTATTTGGTGCATTTTGGTGCCAAGATCCATTGACGAGGCTAGTGATGTTAAAATGGGCCAACCCGGCCCGTTTAACAGTTGGCCTGGTTAGGCCCGTCCCGTTTAACAGATTTTTATGTAACCCTTTTATGACTCAGCCCGTTTATGATCTTGCCCGTTTATGACCTGCTAAACTTGTCCGACCCGTTTAGGTCCGCCATAATTTTTTTTTTTGGTGTTGAATTTGACATAATTTTGAATGTAAAATAACTTTATAATTATATTTCCATGGATCTTTTAATAATCTATTACACATTGAAGAAAAGGAACACATTACATTTATGATCAAGGATTGAAACAGAGTAGTCACAAACGAGATTATGAGATTTGAAACACAAACATGTCTGAATTGTTGAACAAAGAAACATATATATATATATATATATATAAGAAACAACAACACAACTTCCACTGAACACATAAGAGATGAGAAATTCAGCCAATCAACTTCAAACATAACCATTGTTGATAATAGATAGTAGGCCTGCGAGTTCGGTTAACCGAAACCGAACCGGACCAATTTTTTCGGATATCGGTTTATTCGATTATCAGACAAGACCACCGAAACTAACCGAATAAATAATCAGTTCAGTTTTTTCGGTTATCGGATTATTCCGTTTTTGAGTTTCAAAACCGAAATTAACCGAAGTTTTGTTTTTTGAAAAAAATCCGGTTTTCCACTTAATTTTCGGATAATTTTGATTTTTTCGGTTAATTCAGTTCGGTTCGGTTTTTCTGTTAATTCGGTTCGGTTCGGTTATTGACAAAAATGGTTAAAATTTGACAAAACCGACAAAATTGTGGTATAATCTAGTTATTCAAAAAAATTTTTAAAAAATTCGGTTAATCGAGAACCGAACCGAAATTCTCGGTTAACCAAATCGATTTGAAGATGTTGCCGAATAAACCGAACTCTTTAACCAACCGGTTAACTGAACCGAATTTTTCGGTTATCTTCGGTTCGGTAAAGTCGGTTCGGTTTTTTTCCCAGCTCTAATAGATAGATAGAGAGTTTCCCTTTTGAATAAACCCAAATGACATCATCAATTTACTTAGAAGCACACCAAATGATAAACCCAAGGCAATAGATTCTTTAATCAACTGGCTGCAAAGAACTTTCTGCCCGACCTGGAGGAAGGTGAAGATACCTATGAAATCCCTCAGCCTTGATTCTAACTAAAATTCTCCAAACAGCGCGGGGACACAAGTTCGGATTCAGAATCCATCTCTCGCTCAAAGCATTAAAGTATTAAACTCACCTACAAAGTTCTGTTTCTGGAAATTCAAAGAAACAACAACAACAAACACTTCTTAAATCAGTAACGAGGCGAAGAAGAAGAAGAGATTGGATCGGTGGCGAAGGTCGAGTAAAGAAATGGGAAATGAGAGAAGATACTTTTATAGATCTAGGTTTTATTAATTAACACATATACCGATAGAAATAAAAAGAATCCCATAACATATAGCAATAGAAATAAAAGAAAATTGGTAAAAAAAAAAATATATATTTAACAGGCGGCTATGCTAACCCGTTTACGATCCAACCCATTTGGGCCGCGGGTCACTTACCCATTTTAATATCAGTACACGAGGCATATGCTTTGTAAAGACAAAACAAATTGTGACAAGGATCCAATTCCAGAACTTGCTTTATGCCAAGTACGACATTCCACCGTGGCATTTCACACAATATCTGAAAGTTCTCGGGTTGATGCCTCTTAACAATTTCTCATTCCGAGCTTCCCACATAACCAACCATCTTTATTCAAATCAGAAAAATGAATCCCACAAAATAAAAATGACCAAATAAATTATATTATCGTGAGGTCGGATTGAGCAGCCAACTAATAATAATAAAGACAGTATAGTAATTTGGGTGAACATTTGGTGGGATGTGTGGGTCCCAGTTCTCAAACCATTTTAGTCACAGCCTACAATACCAACGAAATCACTCACTCTCTATTTCCATCGTTTACATCGAAACCAAAGGTACGAAGCCTCTTCATCATCATCTCCATCTTCTTCTTCTTCCTGCTTCTTCTACTTTGTTGATTCCATTCGATTCGACTGTGTCTCTTCTTTGTTTCACAGGATCTACTTCTCTTATTCATCAATGGACGCCTATATGATTACCAATTGCAAATCCTTCACCTCTACTCCCGTAAGCAAATATTCATCTTCCGATTTTTCAAATTGTTATTTCAATACTCCCGATTTGATTATCTTCTGAATAACATCTGCTTGAAATCTATTGGTGCCTGCAACAATGTATTCATGACACTGTAATGTTTTTTTTTGTGGGTTCTCTGATTATTTTTATATCATTTATATGTTAGTCTTTGTTCCTGGGGAGGTCGGGAGGTATTACAAGTTCACAGTGTAAAGTCAAGATCGGAAAAGGAGTGGTTAGCTTCCCTAAGCAAAAAACTCAGACTTTGAAAGTTAGCCGGAAGACCAAGAGGACTGCTGGTGTTGCTGGTGCGCTTGCTGCTACATGTAGTGGAGATAAGATTCTTGTGGCTAATAGAGGTGAAATCGCTGTTCGTGTTATCCGGACTGCACATGAAATGGGGATTCCTTGTGTTGCTGTTTACTCAACTATAGATAAGGATGCACTTCATGTTAAATTGGCTGATGAAGCTGTTTGTATTGGTGAAGCTCCTAGCAACCAATCGTAAGTTTCTCTCTCTTTTTTGTTTTGGCCATGAGGACTTTCTTGCTTATTATTATGGTTCTTTAGCTTAGATCTTGGATACCAAACTAGTAAATGTTTTTTAAGGCATCTTATATTTCCTGATTTGATTATTTTGTTGCTGGCCTACTCTTACTTTTCCTTATCGTGCTATTGTTCTATGAGTAATGTTTTATGTTGTTCATATCGGATGAGCAATCTACTAGCTTGGACGTTATGTTTTATTACGTGATGCCATTCTATTAATAATGTGTACTAGATTCTTGGTCCACATGCCTGATGACTGGGGAGAGAAAATTTAGCTTTTTATTCTTAATTTTCTACAGGTACTTGTTGATACCGAATGTTCTGTCAGCTGCAATTAGCCGAGGATGTACAATGCTTCATCCTGGATATGGATTCCTAGCAGAGAACGCTCTTTTTGTAGAGATGTGCAGAGACCATGGGATCAATTTTATTGGACCAAATGTAAGTTTTTGAAGACACTTGTAGAATAAGGGAAATTCGTTTTGAGACGGAGACACAATCCGTCTGATGTTTCCTTGAGTGCAAATATTCATCTCTTGATTCAGGTTTAGAATAATAGGAAAGAAAATGCCCTCTAACTGGATCATCTGCATCCCTTCCTTAATTTCTGCAGCCTGATAGCATCCGTGTCATGGGGGACAAAGCAACTGCCAGAGAGACAATGAAAAATGCAAGTGTCCCAACTGTACCAGGGAGTGATGGACTATTGCAGGTAGTACGCTGGACTATAAGTTCTGCATTTCTTAATGTTAAATTATATCAAAATGTCTCTTGGAACTTCCATGGATTGAAATTTGTTTTTACAGAGCACAGAAGAAGGCGTCAGGCTTGCCAGTGAGATTGGGTTCCCTGTAATGATCAAGGTAAATTATTTTGTTTCTATGGTTCCACAAATCAGCAATTCGGGTATTTTACACGATTTTTCATGTTACAGTTGACCTCGATTCTCACATAGGATTGCTTAAATAGCCATAAAGCCTTATTTTTTTGAAAGGAATCTCTGTACAACTGCTGTATTTGTGATTTCAAGGCAACAGCTGGTGGTGGTGGACGTGGAATGCGGCTTGCTAATGAACCATCAGAGTTTGTAAAACTGCTGCAGGTATGAAAAAAAATCAAGGCAAACTGATCCACAAATGGCCAGCATTTGAATTTTAGAAGGATGGCTCTAGATTACAGTTAAATATAAGTATAATAATGATAACCATATTTCCTTGATTACTATGCCATAAAGATCTGCAAGACATTTAAGCAACCTTGGATTTGGCTTTATTTGTTGTTCTACAGCAAGCAAAGAGTGAGGCTGGTGCTGCTTTTGGAAATGATGGAGTTTATCTGGAGAAGTATGTGCAAAATCCCCGACATATTGAATTCCAGGTATACAATTGTCTGCAGAACTGGCTCAATTTGTTTGAGGGTTTAGAAAAATATCATCTCTTTTCAGAAGATGGTTGATCCGGCTATGAAGAGAATGAATAGAGAGAAATTGCTTATGAACCTTTCTTTTTTATAGACTTTGACTAAGGAAAAAATATTCTCATATCTTTACTGTGCTATCAACTGTTCTCATCTACAGCTATTGGATTTTTAGATTCTTGCAGATAAATTTGGTAATGTTGTTCACTTTGGCGAACGTGACTGCAGCATCCAGGTATCATATCCAGTATCAATTTATTATTTGTTGCTCATTGGTCTAAGAACACAAGAAAAATCGCTGCTTAATATTTATCCCGTTTCTCATTACTGATCTTCCTAAATAGCCCACCTCAATGCCATTTCCAGCTTCTGGATCTGCTACACTATTATTGTTGGCTGTAGTAGTTTCTAAGATACAAATAATTGAACTTGGCATTCTCAGAATTTTGTAATTATGATTGGTGCTTTCAGTTGTTCCACTCTAAAATATTGGTAAGTTTTTGGCTCGTCTAACCATATATTCTCTTGACCACAGAGACGTAACCAAAAGTTGCTGGAAGAAGCACCTTCTCCTGCACTGACCCCTGAGTTGCGTAAAGCCATGGGTGATGCAGCAGTTGCAGCAGCTGCGTCGATTGGTTACATTGGTGTTGGTACTGTGGAATTTCTTTTGGACGAGAGAGGTTCCTTCTATTTCATGGAAATGAATACTAGAATCCAGGTTGGTTAAATTTTCATGACTGCATAATATATTTATAGTTTGACTATAGAATCTTTTTTATTCTAAAAGTACTGGAAGCATAATGAATGGCTACCCTTTTTTGGGAAATAACATAGGTGGAGCATCCTGTGACGGAGATGATTTACTCTGTTGATTTGATTGAAGAACAGATTCGTGTTGCAATGGGAGAGAAACTGCGTTATACACAGGTATGACTGGTATTATTTGTGAATTCCAAAATAGAGGAAGGGGGTGCTAGAAAAAGCTCGTCAATCTTAAATAATTTTCTTTACAGGAAGATATTGTGCTTAGAGGACACTCGATTGAATGTCGTATCAATGCTGAAGATCCATTTAAAGGGTTTAGACCAGGCCCTGGTATGGTCGACCGTTTATATGCTACATTTTACAAACTCTTAACAAATGACCTTTGATTACATAACTATTACTGTCACAATAACAGGAAGAATAACGTCATATCTTCCATCTGGAGGTCCTTTTGTTAGAATGGATAGCCATGTATATCCCGACTATGTTGTTCCTCCAAGCTATGATTCTCTTCTTGGAAAGGTATACTACACTTTTTTTTTTTTAAGTTGGTTAATTCTTAAAGAACAAATTGTGACATCATGATAGACTAACATCATAAATCACTTTAATGCATTGCAATCTTCGACGCTGGAATATGCATAATCATTTCTGCAGGGCTTTATGAAATACATTAAACTGTTTTAAATCTGTGGTCCAGAACTTATAATTGATGTTCGTACGTGTAGTTATTAGAGCTTTATCCACTGGTTTCTTTCGACATTCATGGTGTATCTTATGTTTATTTTAGCTTATTGTATGGGCTCCAACGAGGGATAAGGCAATTGAGCGGATGAAACGTGCACTTAATGACACTATTATTACAGGTATGCCGTCGATAACTTTCTGCCGTTGCTGCTTTGTTTATGTTTCGCCCGATTATTTTTTCTTCTGATTTTGTTAATCCATGAAATGCGCCTTTTTCTTTTGTTGTGCTTTTGATGAAATGTTTTTTTTTTATTTTCTTTCATCAGGGGTTCCCACCACCATTGAATACCACAAACTTATCCTTGATGTTGAGGTATGTGAAAGAACTAGCTAGCTATACTCTTACGGAACCTTTCGTCATGATAGTAATGGATCTTATGTAATTTACATGCTGGTAATAACAGGATTTCAAGAACGGAAATGTTGATACAGCTTTCATCGTGAAGCATGAAGAGGAATTAGCAGAGGTAAATACAACTTTCTTTGTTCATTTAGTCGTCATACTTTTTCTGTGTCTTTGTCATAATGCATTCATTTGCTGTGTTTCTGAATGTTAAGTTTGATTAAAAATCTTCAAATTATGGTGTGAAATCTGAAGTGGCATAAAAAAAGGGGTAAATAATCCTGGATTTTTCTTTATTTTATTTTGATTTTCCAAGCATTGTAATGTGAGATCTTGTAAGTGAACATGTAAGTATGTGTAATTCTTTCATAAAATTGATGAAAGTATCGAAATTTTCAGAGGTGATTGAGATTCAGGGAATGTCATAATCTCTGGGTTTTTTTTCCCCAATTATGTTTCTCCAAATTGTGGGTTCTAACTTGTGGTAAATGCTATGTGTGCAGCGTCATGAAATCGTCCCAGTGAAAGATTTGACCAATGTAGCTGCTTAGAATTTATCAACTCTTCGATGAAAAAGTGATTTTCAGAACACATGGAAATCAATTATGCCAATGCCCACAAAGTCCTCTCACTTGGTGTCTTCATCTTCTTCTGATCTTATATGCAACAGCACTTCGCACGAGTTCGGCAATTATTTGTGTGTGTTTTTTTAGAGTCTGGTATTTACAATGCATTCTAGGGGACTTTTTGTCGAATTCTCATGAATTGTTGATTCTAAGGCAGAACTCTCCGCATTGCACTTCAGGCCTACGAGACCATTTTAAGTTTTGTAATTTCTAGACGGAATGTAACAACTGTTAAAGTCTTGGTAGTTTTTCATTTATGCCTAGAAATTTCTTCTTGATTTTCTTTTCTTGCTTTAGATTCTTTTAAGAACGTTTTGGTCTTACATGGAGTCCTATAAGGAAGTTCGCAGTGAAGAATTATGTCAAAACTGTGCGGAATGTGGAACGCTTCTGCACGCATTCCATGAAATAGTAAACCTATAAACTGCAGTCTCAGAGGAACAGTTACAGTGACATTGGAGGATGGTGCTGATAAAAGACAGATTCACAATATCCTATCGTGTCAACCATAAGTTCCGTAAAGGTTAAAAATAGTAGGAAGTTTAGAAATAGTATGAATTCTTAGCCCTTGACATGAATCTGTATAAAGCTTCATTTAGAAAAAAAGGGGGAAATTATCGAGAATATAGTGTAAAACTCAAAACTCAAAAAGTATGGCTTCAGGCAACATGGGACAAATGTAAGAAAGAGCAGGAGTCAGAAAATGAAGAGATGCTGCAATGTCAGGAACCTGACAAAAATCTTCCTCTTGACTTGGATTCTTCATCTTTTTTACTTTCTCCTTCTTCCTCTTGACTTATTCTCTCTACTTCATTTTCTTTTCCCCCTCAAGATGTTGTGCTGTTATTACAACTCTCATCACATCCATATTTATTGAGAGATGGATTGCTTATTATCTCCTAAAAATCGAATCAAAAGAAGAAAAGAGAGATGGTTTAGTAATCAAGACATGTTTCATATATGAAATCTTAATTTATAAGAGGCCTTCTTTGACGCATTTACGTACTTGGATTGAAGCTGTGGATGCTATACTGTTGTCGGTTTGGCTATTACCCCGGCTGCTGGTAGGCGAAAACCGCATGATAGGCATGTTTTCTTCCGCTAATTCCATGAGCCTTTTAAGCTCAGGTAACACATCATTTTCCAGATTAGGTCTATCTTTCCGCCTTAACTCTGCGCATTGTAAACCGATTTTTGCTAACACTAAGGCCTCTTCAAGTGGCCAGTCAAGAACAGTAGGGTCTAGAATCTCAGCAAAAGTTCCTTCCTCAACTGCTTTCTTGACCTGGCGAGTCAAGCCCATTGGTGGCTTGGCTGTAATTATTTGCAAGAGCGTAATCCCGAATGAGTATATGTCTGATGTTGTTCCAAGCATACCCGTTTGCTGGTATTCTGGATCAATGTAACTCAAAGTTCCAGCAGCTGATGTCATTTTATACTGTGTTGCGGTGTCAGAAACAGAGGGAGGTAGAAGCCTAGCTAATCCAACATCAGCTATTTTACTGACCATGTGCTGGTCAAGTAATATGTTGGCTGGTTTCATGTCACGGTGCACCAATGGCTCTGGTTTCAACTGGTGAAGGAAATTAAGACTGGTGGCTATTTCAGCTGCAATGCGGAATCTTAGCTGCCATGAAAGCACTGGAGAGTTTCCTCGTCTGAGGAGACGGTCTTCTAAGCTACCATTAGCCATGTATTCATAGACTAAACACCCGTATTCTGTGCAGGCTCCAAGAAGTAGAACCATGTTTGGATGTCTTATGGAGGTCAGGACTTCAACTTCTTTCTGAAACTGTGATCTTCCTTGTACTGCGTCCGGTCTCACGACTTTTATCGCCACTGGTGTGTAATCTAAAGTACCTTTATAAACAGGTCCATAACCTCCTTCTCCAATCTTGTGACTTTTTGAGAAATTTTCTGTTGCCCCTTCAATCTCCTCAATTGTGTATTTCCTATATCTTCTATCACTCTGAGTAAAAGATTGAATTGCTCTATTGTTATCCTCTGCTTCTCTTAGAGCTGCCATTTCGATTTTCTTTCTCTTTTGAGCTTCGATTTCCGCTATTCTGTTAGCGGTCGCTAATGCTTCCATTGCTGCTCTACTCTTTGCCTTCTCATTCTCTGCTATTGCCATTGCTGTTTCTTTGGCAAGTCTTGCTTCTTCTAGTTTATGATCTCTCTCTATTCTCCATTTGTGTAACTCAGTAGTCTGAGACGAAATATGTTTATTCAGGTCTCATTTTCATACAATCAAATGATTATTTCAAGTGTTTATATGTATACCTTTTTCTTGGCGGCGATTGCTTCTTTACATGCACTGCTATACATGTCCATTGTATACTTGAGCTCCATTTTCAACCTTCTCATCTCAGCTTCAACCTCATCCTAAGAGTAATTGATAATACTAATTAAGATTTGAATATGATTAGTCAATAAATACTTTTCTTAGTTTATTTATATACCTGGCTATGAATTGACCATGAGGAGAGTCTTCCACTTTCTTGTGAACTTGAAGAGAAGGCAGAATAAGAAGAACCCAAATCAATGGACTGTTTTTCAGATGAGCTTGAGGTTGTAGCAAAGCTGCATCGGTTGTCTTCAAATTCAGAACTAACCGAGAGACGAGGGGTTGGGAACATCCATTCCACACTTGGCCTATCACTACTAACAAACGATAAGTCTGAGTCTGTCACTGAGGCTTGGTATGTTCCTCCTTCATATCCTTTTCTCAAATATGGATACCTATTTCATATTATTATCACTTAGTTGCTTGCAAAAGATAACGAATATCACAAGAATCTTGGTAATAAATAAGGGAACATACTTGATATCGATCTCGTCCTGTATTCTCTGCATTGGTTGATGCCTTCTCTCAGCTCTAGGAATGGAGTTGTTGCTACTAGCGCTGCTTGGCCGATCTGGTAACTGTGAACGTATTGCGCAGAATGGAGGAGGTGAAGAGGTAGCTGATTTAACAGACGAGATTTTACCTCTAGAGATTGCATAGACTGTACAGAAAGTTGGTGCTCCTTTCATCACCGTGCTCGTAACATCTACCGATTTGAACCTTCTATTAAAACACAACACATAAACACACAAAGATACTTGATATAAGACACTTTTTGTGTGTTGATAAGAAGAATAGCAAGAAGAAACTTTTCCTTACTTTAAAAGAGTCATTTTGGATGCGCCGAGTACTAGAATATCGATCGCATTCTCTTGTACATAGTCTATGATTCCTTTAGCTGCATCAACATCCTCTAAAACCACATCTTCACATTTTATCTGTCAATAATACTATCAATTTTTAGCATTTCTAACCAAAAAATATTTCCCTCTAATTACTTAAACCATGCTAGTTTTGAGGTATTTAATGTTTGCAAGTGAAAATCACGATAATACATAAAAAAAATAATCGAGAAGCGAGGCGTAAAACTCACATCTTTCCTAGAGCAGAAGCAGCGAAACGGAAGTAACAAATCCTTAACGTCATCTCCAGACTTACTATTGGTGGTTCCTGCATTCAACAACATTGAATCAACAAAAATGATAGAAAAATATTTTAATTTAAAAGATATAATGAACATTTTGGGTTATATATTACCATTAGGCAAGGTTTGCTTGACTCTAACATGAACAAGAGTAAGAGTCTCTCCTGGAGTCAGAAGATTTTCAACAGCCCATTTCAATGCAGCCTGACTTCCTTTGTCACGATCAATCGCAACTGCGACGCTTTCATCTCTTCTCTCGCCTTCTACCTTCTTCACCATTTTTGCCTAAAAAACAGATTTTCACAATTTGGTTATAAATGCAAGATATTGAGTTTCAAAAGCGTTGTAATATATGCTAATATTAGAAAATAGGCAAAAAGGCATCGTCGAGAAGTTTTTTACTGTCTTTTTCTGTTATGTTCTGTTGCCTTCTCATCGTGTCATTTTTAGTTTTTGTTTTGTTGAATGCTGTCATTTTATAACTGAAGTAATAGCTTTGCATATTTTTCTAGCTGTGTTTTTTGATCATAACTTGTAACTAAAATAAAATTAAGTAATTTGTAGCATTTTTACTTTCTATGTTTATATCTTGTTTTTTAACCAACATATAATAAATTTTCTACATATTCACATATATTATCGTTCTTTCGATAAATAAAACATATATAATTAGAGTTATTTCATAGGTTGATAACACATTCCTCTTAGGGTTATTTAGTCAAAAAAACCATAGATTATTTAAAAATTAAGTTTGTGGAAATGGTTTTTCAATAATTAGTTCTCTCTCTTCTCATAATTTTTCTAACCAAAATGCCCTTATGACAGTTTAACGATTAAACATTTTCTTAACGGTTAAATATTTGGACAAATTAGCTATAGTTTTTGACGGTTAAATATTTTATTAACGTGATATATATTCTAATCTTAACAAAATGATTATCATGTTATTTATTTTTTTACCTTACTATATATTATTTTATAACAATAATAAAATTAGAACAATGTTAAATTATGTTTTATCATCATATTTGTATGAAAATTCGGATTAATTTTTATTTAGCTTGATAATTTATTTGTTATTTGTTAACTTATACTTTTAAGTATTTATTTAAATCAATAATTTAGTTGTTACCAGTTAATTTATGTATTAACATGTTTATTTACCTTGCTAATATTTCATTTAATTACCTCGCTAATATAGTTGGTAAAAACACTTATGGATTTTTTTTTTGTCGTCCGTCACATCATTATTAGATATATTTGATCTAATCATATTATGATGATATTCAACTACCTACAACATATGCGATTACGATGAATAGTTTCCTTAAACAACGATTTCACGACGTAAACTCTCCTCGACACACGATTATGCATGTACGACATCCCCATGATGAACATACTCTCCCTGCAACATTCGGATCTACGACGGACGGTTCTGCATATACGATATCTCTATGATGGACATGTTTTCTCCGCAACACTCGAGACAACGATGACTGGATCTCTCTGCAGTACTCTAGAACTTCTGGTTTGTGTAGAAGCATATACATATATTTATAATTCAAAGTTATATGCAACAACAACTGAATAACTAAATAAATATCGAGTTATTTATATTTGTCACAAGTTAAGTATTTATTTGTTCTCAGTTTTACTCGGTAACTAAATTATTAACATTTATATATTTTATTAACATATATATTGGTGAGAATAACATTGACGGAAGAATGATGTAGGAGGATACACCAAAAAAAATAATTATCAATGCGAAAAAAACAAAGATGATAACAAAAGAATTAGATGAGATACAACCGATAAAAGAAATCAGATAAAGATATAATAGAAAAACAAATTTTTTTCTCTCCTACATAACTAATTTTCTAAAAACCACTATTATTAATCTAATTTTTGCATTATCCATTGGTATGGAATGCAAATTCCCTTCCTCTTTTTCACAACTTTGCTTATCTCTTATTCTAGACAATGAAACGTATGTTGAGTCTGACAGAAACTCTCCCATACTATTTGGTTTCAACGCCTACGTGGAAACATTACCCATGAATCCCGCTTTCTTTCTCAATTTCAATATGAAAAATATCTCTTAGCTCAATGCTAAATGGAATCTATAATTTCATGTTCTTCTTAATGGGTATGAACTAGGACTATCTAATATATCTACAAAAATCTCAAATTCCGCTATCTACAAAAATCTCAAATCCCGCCATCCCATCACTATGAACGATAAAGACACATTGATTAAATTCTTACAAATATATTATATTTATTTTCTGTAAATTATATAAGACAAAAACCTATTTTCATATATACATAATATTTATTAACATACATATATATATTAATAAAAAAATTGCTTCACATTACATAACCAATCATGCTTTGATTTTAAAAAAACTACAGTTTATAATTTACAGTTACAGCCAACATATAGTCAAATCATACGTTAGTAAAACCTATAGTCAAACCTACAGCGAACATACCTATAGTCAAATCATACATTAGTAAAACCTACAGCTACATACGAACCATTCATTCACCCACATAAATTTTGATGACTTTTTATTTTCAACATTCTTAATTATACTAATTTCTTTAGAAAAACCTAAATAACATTTGACCAAAAAATCAAAATTTTAAGAGTTTTCGGACCAACCCGCAAAACTCGCAGTCACCAATGTAGTGGATTATAGTTGAATTTGATAAATTACATTTTTATAAGACCACTTCAATATGTAAACGTTTTAAGTTTTTAACCCAATGGATTAAATGGAAAATGTTCACCAGTTTAACCCATCATGATCACTGATTAACTGTTACGGTTAGTTAACCATCGGTTATGGTTATAATTTTGGTTTAATCTTAATTTTAACAAAATATATAGTTACGGTTAAAACAGTTACAGTTAAAAATTGTTATGGTTATATACGATTACAGTTTATTACGGTTAAATAAGATTTGAGTATTTAATAATCATGATAAAGATTAATAATAGCGACATATTTATGAAAAAATAATTTAACCTCTATTTAAAGAACTAGATGATGATATGTCGACTAATACTAATTAGTATATATATCTACTTTTTTGTATGGCCTTTCAGTCTATGCATTTTTTAATGGTAGATCAAATGTAGAGTACTGGAACTGACCTCTTCAAAATTTGAATATTTTAGATAGTCCACATACGTATTGTCCACCTAAGTAAATCAAGACCGACATGATAACTTTTCTACGACCTAACATACAAACATGATAATTTATCCACGATCTATTGGTTACATTTTAATCTTATAGAATTTCCACAGAAATCATAATTTGTCCATGACTTAAAATAAAGACATGATAACTTGTTCCTTAACTAACGTACTTGATTACATTCTAAATTATCCTCAAGTTTTAAATTGTCACGATCTAACGACTGTTGGGGTCGGCTCCGTCATCAATATGTGGGACGGGAGGATTGACAATGTCGTCGTGTATAGACTAGTCATTGTGGACAAAATTTGTGAGATGATTGGATGGACAAGATTTACATAATGAAACGAAACGCATAAGGGGGATCAAGTTGCTGCAGAGACGTGGACCATCAGTGTGTCATTGTGTGTAGAGATGTCAATTGGGCATGTAACCCGCGAGCTATACCCATTTAGATCCGCCATGGAGCGGGCTTCGACAATAATTTTCCTGTCCATAAAGTAGGGGGTCTCGCGGGCATGCCCATTGCGGATGGCGGTTCAAACGGATTGGCATGTTGCGGATTAGCGGGCTTGCGGCCCGCAAACAGACATCTAAAACTGCCTTTTGAAACCCTTTCCCTCAACAAGAAGGTTCACTGTACTTATTCATCCTCACAACAAACAACAAAACAGAAATCATATTTCATTGTTTTCTGTTGCAGTTCTTTTCAAAGGTCGAGGAAAAATCTAATGTATCTACAAAAATCCCAAAATCCGTCATCCCATCACTATGAACGATAAGGACGCATTGGTTTTTACAAATATTAGTGGATTTCAATTATATTTATTTTCTGTAAATTATATAAGACAAAAACCCATTTTCATATATATAATATTTATTAACATATTTATTCATACAAACTATAACGCCCCGACCGCCACCGTCCGTGGGCCTCCTCGCCCTCTCTCGGCCCGTGGGCCCCACCCTCGTCCGACGGTGGGTTTGTTATTTTTGGGAGGCTCTAAAGACTTGTTACTGTCCCTACAAATCACCACATGATCTTTCCCCGTGTTTTGTCCTCACTCACATGGTACCGACAATCACTTCCCGATAGGTCACCCATTCTAGTGCTACTCTAGCCCAAGCACGCTTAACTGCAGAGTTTTGATGGGACAAGTGACGGAAAAGATAAGTGCATTTTGGTGACATAGGTAGCCAAATCAAATCCTTTAAGCTCTCCTCATGCACCACCATATTTTATGGAACCGGGGTGTTACAATCACCCCCACTAACAGATCGCAACGTCCTCGTTGCACACCAAGACCATCACCCCCGATGGTGTGAGCCTCTTGCCTCCACACTCATCTGGGTTTGGCTCTGATACCAAATGTAACGCCCCGACCTGATATTTTTTTTTTAATACTAATAATAACCCCATAATTATTATTAACTACCAGCAGACGAAAACAATTAACAACTCAACGATAAACGATTTATTATAAACCAATAAATTCGCAAATCAAACTAACAACCTAACGGTTTACGGAAAAGATAACAGCCACGACAAACAATAATTTATAATTAAATAAAATACATAACAGCCCTCCCAGTATATCATCATGATCCGAACCACAGTCCCACGAGCTTCAGCTAGCTTTATCCTTTCCCTTACCTGCGCCATTACAAATAGACGCAGTCAGTATTTAATAAATACTGAGGAAGCGATCAACCCGTCTACTAGGTCAATTAGGATAAAATTACGAAAATACCTTCGGCATAATCAAATGCCCGGACTCGACAAACAGGAAAAATCAACATGATAAAAAATTAATTCACCGCAAAATAATGAATTAAAATCAATCAACGACATTTTAAACAACTAAAATGTGATTAAAACAATTAATTCTCAATAATTAATTCAACAGAAAATTATGGAAAAAATCACCAAAAATAATTTCACAATTAACAGCAATTATCAGCAATGTTTTGGGAATTTAATTCAACAATAAATATAGGGCGATAAACAAAAAAACACAGAAATAAATCCTAACACGTAATTATCCCAGAAAAATTTCCGTAAAACTATCCGACCACGGTACTGCACTCACCTGGCATACGCACGGGAAATTTCGCGACGAAAAACTAAAAAAAAAATGAACCTCCTGGGATGAATAACCCCTAATAAAAATCCCGCATGCGACCTAAATAATAATAAAACAAAATTAATTAATCTTAACCGCTAAATTAAACCCAAACCGGCTAAACCGAAGCTAAACCAACTGAAATCAATCCTAAACCAACTATTCAAAAACCCGACAACTTCATCTTCCTCCTCGCCCGCATCCGACACCATGGTCACCGGCGCAACAAGAATTTCCGGCGACCGCACATCCCGCCATCTCCGTCCGTTAAGCTAACGGCCACCCAGTCTCCGCCTTGAATCATGACCTCGCCAGCCTCGCCACTCCTTTGCCGCGTCACCGCCCGAGCCTCGCTGTCAATCTCGATACCCGCATGATGAACTCACGGCCATGGTGCCCCTGCAACCCACTCTCACCCCCTCTCTCTCTGTCTCACGACAAGGAAACAGAGCAACATAAGGCAAAACAACCCCTTTACCGAAATAGAAGATAAGCCCGAATGCTCAGCCCGCCTCGCCAACCTTCTCCTCTAGTCTCCTTCTCCCTCTCTCTCCCTTGGCCCCAAGCTCACGAACTCCAATGAAGACGAAGATGGAGGTGGCGCGACGATGAAGATGCCAAGGATGGCTTCCGGAGACGAGATCAGCGAGAGGAAAAAGACAAAAACGTTAGGGTTTCAACCCATTTTTTCTGAAATTGCAACAAGGCCTTTCCACTTACGAAACTTTATAAACCCGCCAGCGGAAAAACTGATTTAAACAAATCCGACCCAAACTTTTAATTGATCCAATTAAAACCCCAATAATAAATTACGGACGTTACAATTCTCCCCCACTAACATAGATTCGTCCTCGAATCTCACATCCCAGCTAACATCCACAGCATAGCACAACCGCTATTCTACTCAGCATAGTCTCATGACCATAACATTTACGGCATAGTCTTTCGGCTAATAACTCCATACTCCATTGTTTATACTTAGTTCAAATACTCCCGGAATCCTATACTGCCTACCGGATCCCCGGAACAGCTCAGCCCAGCAAGAATATCAAGCATCTCGGAGTCCACCGTGACCCGATCAGCAAGAACTATGCCTACCAGATCCCCAAAATAGCTCAACGTAGTAAGAATGACAAGCATCTCAGAGTCTAGCGTGACCTGATCAGCAAGTACAACAAGATCCTAAGATCTCTAGTGGCTTACCAAGACAGCATCAGAAATCACACAGAAACCCGACTGGTAAACACCACACAGCGATGACATACCACAACACGGAACCCCATCAAACAACATTAGGACGAGTCCTAATCATCCAAACCAAGTACTAGGATTAACACGGCACGAACCCCACAGCCGAACTAAGTATAAACAACACAACATATTCAATAAAAACTTCGCTTTATAATTTCCAACAAAAACTAAACGAGTACAACAACGTAAACAGCAAGAAATAAACAACAACTTCGCAAAACAGTAATGGGACTCTAGTTAAGTCTCGAGCTTCCCGAACCACTTGGGAAACTTCCCCTTCATCTTCGCTTCAGGTTCCCAAGTTTCCTCCTCTGCTCCATTGCAGTCCCACAAGATTTTAATCTCTGGAACTTGCTTCCTCCTAATCAGCTTGACCCTACCGTCAAGTACCCCCAGAGGCCTCGCCTCTACGACCAAACTCGGCAGAAGATCAGATGGAATCTCAGCCATCACCCGATCATCCTTATGCAGGCACTTCTTCAGCTTCGAAATGTGGAACACCTTATGAAACACCCGCATCTCATCCGGCAACTCTAGCCTGTACGCAACCGGCCCGATACGCTCCAACACCCTAACATGACCTATATACCGAGGACTCAGCTTAGTCTCGGGAATAAACCTGTTCGGGCCTCTCAGCATGGCCATCTTGAGATACACCATATCTCCAATAGAAAACTCCAACTCCTTTCTACGCTTGTCAAGCGTAGCTCTTCTGCCTATCTTGTGCTTCTTTCATGTTCAGCTTAACAACACAGATCTTCTCCATAGTCTCCTGCACAAAATCGGCCCCCGGCAAACTCCTCTCCTCCACTTGAGTCTAGCACAGCGGTGTCCTGCATGGCCTACCATAGAGAGCCTCAAATGGTGCCATACCGATACTAGCATGGTAGCTATTATTGTACGAAAATTCCGCCAAACTCAAGTGGTCGAACCAATGTCCGCCCCAATCCAGCACAGACATCCGCAACAAATCCTCCAATGTCTGGATAGTGCGCTCTGATTGCCCATCCGTCTGTGGATGATAAGCTATACTCATGTGTACCTTAGTGCCCATCTCTCTCTGAAAAGCTCTCCAAAACAGCGATGAGAACTTCGGATCCCGATCTGACACTATACTCACTGGTACCCCATGCAGCTTCACAATCTCATAGATATATCTCCTAACCAAGACCTCAGCTCCATCAGTCTTCTTGATAGCCAGGAAATGTGCCGACTTGGTCAACCTATCGACGATGACCAAGTTAGCATCCTTGGTTCACGAAACCGGCAGACCAACCACGAAATCCATGGTGATCATGTCCCACTTCTACTCTGGAATGGGTAAACTCCTCAGCAAACCGCTTAGAACCTAATGCTCAGCCTTCACCAACTGACAGGTATCACACCCGACAACCCAACTGGCAACATCCTTCTTCATCCATACCCACTGATAGTACCGTTTGAGGTCATGGTACATCTTGGTAGCTCCTGGATGAATCAAGAATAGACTCTGATGCGCTTCCCTAAGAATTTCCTGCCTAAGCAAGTCATCCTACGGTACACACACCCTGCCATGCACTAATATGGTCCCATTGCTGGAAACCTCATACTCCGACTTCTCTCCTCTAGAAGCCGCAACCAACTCTGCGTCTAACTCCTGTGCAACCTACACTCTAAACCCATCGGCTCGGACTCCTCGGATACAGCACACAACTGCAAGGCACTCACCATGCCCACTAGAGTCTCTGCATCTCTCTCTGTATCCGAGATCATTCTCCTCCGGCTCAAGGCATCAGCCACGAGATTAGCTTTACCGGGATGGTAAGCTATCTCTAGATCATAATCTGCAACCAACTCCATCCAGCGCCTCTGCCTCAGGTTCAACTNGAATTCAATAAGCATGAGGGTTCAGAGGTACTTCTCTAAGAGCTACAGAAGAGATCTTCTCCATCTTTCATTGCTTAGCTTTGTTTTCAACATCATTGGGGAGAAGATCTCTTCTGTAGCTCTTAGAGAAGTACCTCTGAACCCTCATGCTTATTGAATTCGTCTGTGTTGAATACTCTTTCATCATCTATGTTTTTGTTTGCTTTGATCATGTCTGAGTAGTCTTTTAGTTGGGTTTAGTGGGGGTTACTTGAAGGGGATCTATGGTTTGACTTTTGTAGGTTGTTAGATTCGTTTTTCTCTCTATCTTATTATTATGATTCTTTGGCTTAGATTTGTTCTTAATGCTTATTACTTTGATGCCCTCTTGCAACTGATCATCGGAGAAGGGTCCCGACGACAATCGCTGCATCCTCTTCTGAACTAACTAGGTAGAGCACTCAGTCTCATGGCCGGCCGAAAGTTGTGTGCTATGAGACTACTATGAACTAGGACCATCTAATTAGAATGCATGAACAGACTTCATCATGGTTGTTGCGACAGCCGAGCCATGAGGAGAATAAACATAGTTAGCTAGCCGTCCAAAAGTAGGCTAGTTTATAGATATAAATTATGCGAGTTCATGAATCCTAGTAGAGAAAAATGTATGATAATTGCTGAACCCTTAGAGAGCCATGGTCCCTTGATAGTTCTCCATACGCCCAACATTTGCTTTGATTGATTTACTTACTTGCTATTTACGTTACCATTGCTGACAAAACTCACAAATTTATACTCGTCCTATTCTCACTTTTCTCTTATTAAACTCGTCCTAGCAACATCACTCTATGTGGGATCGATCCTTAAATACTACACACGATTGGTTGTGTACTTGCAACCTTTTCGTTGTGTCCTTTTTAGGTAAAACCTGACACACATCAATATCTCTTCAAAGGCTCATTCAAAAGTTTAGCATCTTAGATTGCATTTTTAGGTAATTAGTACTGCGAGAGTAGACTAGCTTTACCTAAGTGTTTAGAGTTTGAGAACACTTCGGTACCAAATCTATAGTTAGTTAGATAACTTAAAAAAAAATCAACAAAAAACTACAATCAAGTTTGAAGTGGTGTTAAGGTGGTAAGACAAACCACAATGAAATTAAACAACCAACAAATGAAACTGCTCTAGAAGAAGATCTACCAAGACAAGGCAAATGGTGATCCTTCTTGTTAGATACACTCAGAATAAAGAAAATAGAAAAGGAAGTAAAACAACTTCGAAGCCGAAAGCATTCCTCCATTGAGAAGTTTTGCCATTATTCTACTGGTTTCTTGATCATTGTAGTACATCTTGGCAGTTAATCTCGAAATCTTCGTGTATGGAGAGGGAAATGACTCTTCATTGTCCATATGAGAGCTTNACTCTAGAAATCTCTCACCCAATCCGATTTTTGTCACATACAAAGGATAGAAACTTACAAGTTTGAAGGATTGTTAGACATTTGAGGTTTGTATGTGACAAAAATCGGATTGGGTGAGAGATTTCTAGAGTTTGAGGTGATTTTTTTGCATTTTCGTCTAATGAACTCACGAGGACGAAGTACATATAATACAGTTTTCCGACAAAAAATCCGTCTAAACCGACTTAAGATGACTCAAACTCTATAAATACTCAACATAAACCCTAATAGAGGGTGTGGATGAAGAAACCAACAACCCTAGACAGCCACCTCGTGGAAAAGACTCATAGCCGCCTCACGAAGCCTCCATCAAAGATCCATCACTTTCTTCATCATCTTTCATTGCTTAGCTTTGTTTTCAACATCATTGGGGAGAAGATCTCTTCTGTAGCTCTTAGAGAAGTACCTCTGAACCCTCTTGCTTATTGAATTCGTCTGTTATGAATACTCTTTCATCATCTATGTTTTTGTTTGCTTTGATCACGTCTGAGTAGTCTTTTAGTTGGGTTTAGTGGGGGTTATTTGAAGGGGATCTATGGTTTGACTTTTGTAGGTTGTTAGATTTGTTTTTCTCTCTATCTTATTATTATGATTCTTCGACTTAGATTTGTTCTTAATGCTTATTACTTTGATGCCCTCTTGCAACTGATCATCAGAGAAGGGTCCCAACGACAGTCGCTGCATCCTCTCCCGAACTAACTAGGTAGAGCACTCAGTCTCATGGACGGCCGAAAGTTGTGTGCTACGAGACTACTATGAACTAGGACCATCTAATTAGAATGCATGAATAGACTTCATCATGGTTGTTGCGACAGCCGAGCCATTAGGAGAATAAACATAGTTAGCCAGCCGTCCAAAAGTAGGATAGTTTATAGATATAAATTATGCGAGTTCATGAATCCTAGTAGAGAAGAATGTATGATAATTGCTTAACCCTTAGAGAGCCATAGTCCCTTGATAGTTCTCCATACACCCAACATTTGTTTTGATTGATTTACTTACTTGCTATTTACGTTACCATTGCTCACAAAACCCACAAATTTATACTCGTTCTATTCTCACTTTTCTCTTATTAAACTCGTCCTAGCAACATCACTCTATGTGGGATCGATCCTAAAATACTACACACAATTGGTTGTGCACTTGCAACCTTTTTGTTGTGTCCTTTTAAGGTAAAACCTGACACACAAATTATATGTCTTCAAAGCCTCATTCAAAAGTTTAGCATCTTAGATTGCATGTTTAGGTAATTAGTACTGCGAGAGTAGACTAGCTTTACCTAAGTGTTTCGAGTTTGAGAACAGTTCGGTACCAAATCTATAGTTAGTTAGATAACTTAAAAAAAAATCAACAAAAAACTACAATCAAGTTTGAAGTGGTGTTAAGGTGGTAAGACAAACCACAATGAAATTAAACAACCAACAAATGAAACTGCTCTAGAAGAAGATCTACCAAGACAAGGCAAGTGGTGATCCTTCTTGTTAGATACACTCAGAATAAAGAAAATAGAAAAGGAAGGAAAGCAACTTCGAAGCCGAAAGCATTCCTCCATTGAGAAGTTTTGCCATTATTCTACTGGTTTCTTGATCATTGTAATACATCTTGGCAATTAATCTCAAAATCTTCGTGTATGGAGAGGGAAATGACTCTTCATTGTCCATATGAGAGCTTTAGATCTCCACATATAGAGGTGAAATTCATTTCGGTTAATTCTTTGCTCCAAATAGGGGATGTTCNGGAGAAGATCTCTTCTGTAGCTCTTAGAGAAGTACCTCTGAAGATGATGAAAGAGTATTCAACACAGACGAATTCAATAAGCATGAGGGTTCAGAGGTACTTCTCTAAGAGCTACAGAAGAGATCTTCTCCCCAATGATGTTGAAAACAAAGCTAAGCAATGAAAGATGATGAACAAAGTGATGGATCTTTGATGGAGGCTTCGTGAGGCGGCTATGAGTCTTCTCCATGAGGTGGATATCTAGGGTTGTTGGTTTCTTCATATGTTGAGTATTTATAGTGTTTGAGTCGTCTTAAGTTGGTTTAGACAGTTTTTTGGTCGGAAAACTGTATTATATGTACTTCGTCTTCCTCGCGAGTTCATTAGACGAAAATGCAAAAAAAAATCACCTCAAACTCTAGAAATCTCTCACCCAATCCGATTTTTGTCACATACAAACCTCAAATGTCTAACAATCCTTCAAACTTGTAAGTTTCTATCCTTTAAACTAGATTTATATTATTTAAGAGTTAGATATGAAGATTTAGGGTATTGGAATTTAGATTTTAGGATTTGGATTGATTGAAATAGTGTTGGGATTGATATATTTAGGATTTGGTTTGTTAGATTCAGGATTTAGATAGTTATATTTTGGATTTGGATAATTTGATTTTTTTTTTTTGGAGTTAGAATGTTAGATTTATTTTGATTTTGTATGGATTATTTGATTTTTATGTGATTTAGAAGGTTAGATGTAATTGTTATAATTTTAGAATTAAAAACTTTTTGTTTGTCAATTTTAAGAACTTTATGAAAATTAGATTTCAAATTGTTATAATTTTTA